>CABHPQ010163947.1:0-23138 GCA_902168405.1 Peromyscus aztecus
TTTTCCCAACATCCCTTGTTTAACTGATTTTTCTTCCAACATTGTTCAGTCTTAGCAGCCTGATCAAAACTCATCTGGTCACAGAGGGGCAGATGGACAGTAAGAAGATGCCTTCCTAGTTCTGGAACTCAATAGGACAACTCTGTTTCACACCAAGTAATTCAAAAGAGCCAGCAGAAATGAATGTTTTTAACAAACATAAAAAGTGACAGATGAAATGCTGGATATGCCAACTGTGCATATCTGACACACATGATAATATATATGCAAAACTGTGCCCCATAAACACTCATATTGATCATATTAACTAATCTTTAGTTTAATCATAGCCAGTGTGCATGAGCAGTTCTGGGCTTTCCACTTCTATTTCACTGATCTGTATGTCTGCCTTTATGTCAGCAGTAGACTATTTATATTGTTGCAGCTTTGTACTAAAATTATGAAATCATGTGGGATATCCTGCAATTTTATTCTTGTTTTATTCAAGATACTTTTAAGGTCACTTATGGTGGTGCTTGCTTCTAACCCCAGCTCTTGGGAGCAGAGACAGGTGGATCTCTGGGAGTTTGAGGCCAGCCTTATCTATATAGTGAGATCCAGGACAGCTAGAATGGACTTTTCTATTTCTGTGCAAAATGCCACTGGGATTTTGATCCAATGTGTATAGTACTGATAGACTACATTCAGGGATATTGTCATCTATTTTAAAAAGTCTTTCAGGCAAGCTGGCTCATGCCTGTAAATCCAGCCACTCAAAAAGCTGAGGCAGGAGTACCAAAGTTCTAAGAGTGCCTACCACAAACAATTCAAGGCCAGCATGATTAATTTAGTGACATCCTGTTTCTAAATAAAAATTAAAAGGCAGAGCTTAGAGTATAGCTCAGTGGTAGTGCATTTCTTACCATCCATAAAGCATTGGGTTCAATTCCAGTACTGCAGAACAACAGTAATAATGACATTTAAGTCTTCCAACCCATCAACCCCAATGGCTGTCATTTCTTGTCTTCTTTCATCATCTCTTATTTGGGAGTTTGCTGGGTATAAGTCTTTTATCTCCATGGTGGAGTTAATTCTAAGTATTTTATTCCTTTTGGTGCTCTCATGAATAAATACTTTCCTAATTTCCTTTCCAATTGTTCACTGTTAAGGCTGGGATTATTGCTCATGGAGTCAACATTTGCCAGGCATGCATAAGGCGCTAGGTTCAAGCTCCAATACTGCCAGGAAAAACGAAAATCTAATTGTTCATGGTCAATATTAGTATACAGAAATACATCTCACTTGGGCATGTTCTTTTCATTAGCCAACAATTTTGCTAGTTTTCTTCATTTAGTTCTGAGAACTTTCTGTACAATGTTAAGGATTTTCTATGAAGAAGTTGCTGTCGTCTACAGATATTTAGATAGATACATAGATAGATACATAGATAGATAGATAGATAGATAGATAGATAGATAGATAGATAGATGATAGATAGATGATAGATAGATAGATAGATAGATAGATAGATATAGATATAGATATAGATATAGATATAGATATAGATATAGATATAGATATATAATGTACCACTTCATAATTGGGCACCTTCATTTCATTGTCGAGCCTAATGGCTCTGTGTGGCACTCCTAAGAGTCTCTTGAACAGAAATGGCCACAGCAGCATCCTGTGTTCTTCCTGATCTTAGAGAGTCAGTCTCCCCATTTAATATGATGTTGGCTGTGGGTTTCCATGTGTGGCCTTTGCTACACTAAGCTGGATTTCTATCATGTTTCAGTGTTTTTATCATCAAAGTCTGTGAAATTTTGTCAAATTTTTGTTGATTCACTCTGATTGTTTATACAGCTATTCGATTTTGTTTCTTTCACAATTCCATCTCTAAAGAATTCAAGTTTGTAGGAATTTGTCCATTGCATCCAGGCCACTTAACAGTTAGCATATAACTACTGAGTGCTCTTGAAATTCTTCATATTCTTTCATATTCTTGAGAATGGATGGTGAGGTCTCAAATTGGAGTAATATCCATCTCCTTTTTTTCAAAGTTAATCTGGGAAAAGGTTGCTAATGTTGTTAACCATTTTTGAAGAACCAACTTTTGGTGCATCACCTTTCTTTGCAATTGCTGTAGTCTCTGTTTTGTCTATCTTCATCCTCATCTTTAGTTTTCTCCTTCCACTAGCATGCAGGAAATTTTAGGGGGGCAAGGGTCTCATTATGTAACCTAGACTTGCCTCAAATTCACAATCCTCCTGCCCCAGCCTCTGATGCTAGGATGCAAGGTTATATCACATCCTTCACCTGACTGATAGTAGTTTTTAAAGACTTAATATAATAACCAAGTAATCTTTTTTGGCAAAATACATAGGAAGAAAAAAATGTTAGCCGCAATTATTCCTACCACTAGTGTTAGCCTTGAAGCCAGGTAGCCATGTCTATCTCTGATTAACCATACAGATTTAAATACTTTTAAAAACCACTTTAAGCTCCAGTTATTCATCCTCTGAATGGAAATAATTTCTAAAGACAGACTCACCATGTAGATGAAACCAGATACAAATACATGGCCAAGCACATCATAAATACCATACCACCATGGTCAACATTAGCATTAATAATCACTCTTGAGCAAACTGGTGAGGTTTGAGTCCCAAATATTCATGACAAGGAGTAAAGAGGTGAGTATGGCCATGATACATAAGGGGTGTGGGGAGACACATGTTACCCAAAAATTGAAACCACTGTAACATGGCTACTAAATAAAAGTGGGACAGAAAAAAGGAGGGAGGATCTCATGAAAAATTTCAAACCTAGTAATTTACTACTTTTCATCCTCCAGGATGTGTCCATGATGGGCTTATACGAGCAAGGTACTAGTGGAGGGATATACTTGTGAAGGTGAGCCTAAGATAGCCCTCAGGACATATGCAAATATGATTTCTGTGGAGGCAGAGAAGGAGGCATGTCTTAGATTGCAGTGCAGTTCCAACAGAGTTTCTGCAAGGTCGAGGCTGAGTTCCCCACAGTCACCAAGCAGAGGGGAATGGGGTCTTACAGGGTCTGCCTTAATTTTCTACCCCATTGCATAAACCATGGTCTCTGCAGAGGAGCTGATACATTGAGAGTCAATAGCCTGGGCCTTCTGTCACTTAGAACACAGCCACAAGAGACCACTTATTCATGGCTGCCTCAACTGAGACCCTGAGGAAAAGATGTAGCCATAGAAACACTGGATATTCAACATCCAAAATCGCAATTGCCCTGTCTCACATTCCCACAGCTTCCCGTGATTGCCTGGATGAAACTGATGGAATTCAGGGATTGGAAGGAAGAGAGAAAACTAATCTAGAAACACAGTGAGGTGGAAAGGACACTTGCTAAGATCCTCACACTTCAACTTACCCAATCAGTCTTCCCACAGAAAGGTGGGAAGGTGTTTATCAGCTGTAGGAGTTCCCTGGTAGAAATTTCGGGGTCACTCATGTATACTATCATATCATCTGCAAATAGGAAAAGTTTGACTTCTTCCTTTCCAATTTGTATTCCCTTGATCTTCTTTTGTTGTCTTATTGCTCTAGCTAGAACTTCAAGTACTATATTGAATAAATATGGGGAGAGTGGACAGCCTTCTCTTCTTCCTAATTTTAGTAGAATTATTTTGAGCTTCTCTCCATTTAATTTGATGTTGGCTGTCATCTTGCTGTAAATTGCCTGTATTACACTTAGGAATGTTCCATGTATTCCTGATCTCCCCAAGACCTTTGTCATGAAGGGGTGTTGGATTTTGTCAAAGGCTTTTCTGGCATCTAATGAAATGATCATGTGGGTGTTTTTTTCTTTCAGTTTGTTTATATGGTGGATTACATTGACAGATTTTCATATGTTGAACCATTCTTGCATCTCTGGAATGAAGCCTAGTTGATCATGGTGGATAATTTTTTTGCTGTGTTCTTGGATTCAGTTTGCCACAATTTTGTTGATTATTTTTGCATCAATGTTCATGAGGGAGATTGGTCTGCAATTCTCTTTCTTTGTTACATCTTTGTGTGTTTTGGGTATCGGTGTAACTGTAGCCTCATAAAAAGAGTTTGGCAATATTCCTTCTGTTTCTATTGTGTGGAACAATTTGAAGAGTATTGGTATTAGCTCTTCTTTGAAAATCCTGAAGAAATCTGTGCTGAAACCATCTGGTCCTGGCTTTTTCTGGTTGGGAGATTTTAATGACTGTTTCTATTTCCTTAAGGGTTATAGGTCTATTTAAATTTTTTATCTAGTCTTGATGTAATTTTGGTATATGGTTGTTCATTTCTTTTAGATTTTCCAGTGTTGTGGAGTAGAGGTTTTTGAAGTATGACCTAATGATTCTCTTGATTTCCTCTTTGTCAGTTATTATGTATCCCTTTTCATTTCTGATTTTGTTTATTTGGATGCTCTCTCTTTGCCTTTTTGTTAGTTTGGACAAGGGCTTGTCTATCTTGTTGATTTTCTCAAAGAACCAACTCTTTGTTTCATTGATTCTTTGTATTGTTCTCTTTGTTTCCATTTTGTTGATTTCAGCCCTCAATTTGATTATTTGCTGGCTACTATTCCTCCTGGGTGAGTTTGCTTCGTTTTGTTCTAGAGATTTCATGTGTGCTGTTAAAATGCTAGTGTGAGATTTCTCCCACTTCTTTATGTTGGCATAGTGCTATGAATTTTCCTCTTAGCACTGCTTTCATAGTGTCCCATAAGTTTAGGTATGTTGTACATTCATTTTCAATGAATTCTAGGAAGTCTTTAATTCTTTCTTATTTCTTCCTTGACCCATTGGTGATTCAGTTGAGCATCATTCAGTTTCCATGAGATTGTAGGCTTTCTGTAATTTTTGTTGTTGTTGAAATCTAACTTTAAGCCATGATTGTCCAATAAAATAGAGGAGATTATTCTCAAGTATTATTAAGGACGAACCTTAATAATATTCTTCCCAGGGCCCTAGAAGAGAAGCTATGAACAGTGACAATTATTTTGGGGAAGTGAATCTGAGGAAACCAAGCTCTTTCTTTGTCTGTCTACTTTATTCTTCTGGGATAAAATCCTGTCTACATAGCTACAGTTCTGTTTTCATGCCTAGCTTTTTTCTTGCCTAATTTCTCTCTATATTTATCTACTGTCCCCTCTAAGTTCTGTCTTAATTCTCTCATCTTAATTCTGCCTCATCTAGGTCATTCTCATCTCATTCTTACTTATCTAGTACTTCCCTAGCTGGCTCTTCCTCATCTTCCATCTTGTCCTCAAGTTCTCTCCTCAAAATCTTCCTCTAAGTTTCCCTTACCTCTCAGTTTCCCCACGTGTCTGAGGTATTCAGTCATAAACCCAAGCAATAGCAATCCCCTGGCAGAGCAAGTCATCAGGCTTGAATTCCTGCAGGGTCATAAAGGCAGGTAAGAATTTTCCTCAAGGAGTGAGTATCAGGCTTTCTTTTACAACCCAGAAAGAGAGTGGTAAAAGAGGAGGTCAACTGAGAGCTAATGATGGGTTAGTATATCCAGAAAGGGGATTTACATACTCAGTCTACATTCCTAGAAGTGGTTAGGTAAGAAGTTAGGAGTCTATAATGTTAGTGAGGCTGTATAAGAAAAGAGGGTCTCAGCTTAAATTGCATAAGAAATGAAGCTCTCCTCCTGACCTAGGAGACAGGCGTTGTTTCTATAAGGTTGTTACCTTAGTTCAGGAGATTGATTGGCTTTTGATGCTTGATAGGTATTTAGATAAATACACTGTTAGGAGTTCTTGGAAGCACACACAGCATACAAGAAAATCATTGTAGGAACCCGCTAATATATATACAAAAGCTAAAATATCACCAAGAATTCTTAAGCCATGGCTTGACCTTCGGAAAAATCCTTGACCTTTCCAAGTAGTAGCTTCTGTGATAGTAGATGAATCCATTTTGTTTTCCTATGTCTTGCAGCAGTTCCAGTTTTTTCATTTAGTAAAAAAAAAAAAAAAAAAGGAGAATGTTAATTCTTTCTAGAGTAGCAAAAAACATGGAAAAATTTAAATTTGGAGATGACTTGAAAAATGAAAGTAAATGGTTAATTAATATTTATAATCAATAATCTATGTGGATGTTGAGAATTAGTTTAGCCATCTAATAGGTGTAGTTGTATATAATCAGAATATCTCTGTCCAAAGAAGGGAGCATACGAGTAACATAAAAAAAATCTACCATTTGCTAGTAAAGCATAATATGGTCAAGTGTGTCTAAATACTATAATTGTGACTTATCATAAAGAAATGATTAGTTTGGAACATAACTCTATCAATCTCTGATTGGTGTTATTAATTTAATTAAAATATATTTTAAAGAGGCATTCTTAGATAAAGAGTTACTTGAGTTAGTCATGAGCACCTGTGGGACCAGAGTTGCAGTTGAAACTGACCTAATAATTTAAATTTGTAATCAAGGCAATATTGACCCATTTAGCTAGGAGAGGACTGTAATAATCTGTGTCAGGATATACATAGAAAGACTTACAGAACAATCGTCAGAAGTACATGAGGAGAAAATCTGATAGTATATACATTTCAGGATCATAGGCAAAATTTATAGAATTAATAATAGAGCATTTTTAAGGGCAGTACAGCCCCTGGGCTGGGGAGTTCAGCATTGAAAGAGGGGTAAGTCACAAAGGGACTGTAGAAATCATTCATGGTTACTTCCTGCTGATATGGGGCCGAAGTTGAGGGTCTTGAAGGCTGAAATGCAATGGAAACCCAAGAAGAGCAGGCTGTTTCAGGCTCTGTAAGATATGTGTAGCAGGATTTTTCTGTCTCATGAGATAGAGGGCATGATGCAGGGCTGAACTAGACAGCACATCCATGTGGGCTGGAGGATGGAGGATGGGGTGCAGACCTGCAGCTAGACAGCATGTCTGTGGTCCAGAGGGTGACAACCTATAACTCTTTAAATAATCAGAATTTTGCTGGAAACAAATATATGTATTAGTGGTAGAACATGCAGCTGAGGAGTTTTAAGGAGGAAACTTTTTCTCTTAAGTGTACCTATGGAATATTAAATGCATGGCTTTAGCAGATGAGAGAAAGGGATATCAGGCCAGGGAGAGAGGGCAAGATCCACCCTCCCAGAGAAGAAAAAGAAAATTTGTAAATGGGAGACATAAAGTGTAGTCAGATTGCATTCCTCCTGATCCTTCTTGGCTTGTGAGCGTTGGTCAATTTTGATCTCCTGAAGCTCATAAGCACCTTGTTAAAAGACAAAATCTTTAGGCATATTAGCAATATGATAACAGTGGTGAATTTTGTCAGAGCAAAATTATGAATGTTTGGAGTCTCAACAAAACAGCAGGATAGTCAGAGAATGAAATCTGAAATATATATATATATATATATCATCTTGATTATCTTTTGATCAAAATTAATAAAAATGCATCATTTAGGACAGGATTATTTCTAATCATATTTCTATAAGTTTTCATATCATTGATGAACAGAGTTCATCAAAAGGATCTGGAATTGTATCAATTTGTTGATAAAGTCACAGTTCAATATTTAAGAATCTAGAGGTAAATAACAGCCTGTATTCAGACTGGCAACTTTAGAGCACCTTTGTCCTGCAGCGGCCTACTATATGGTGTGACCAGCCAATCCAGGATTCATAAAGATGGGTCAGTATCCTGTGAACACATGTAAGCATATCCTCTTTTTGACGTTATGAAAACATCAGGACCTTTACAAATACAAGTGAAAAGGTCCTAGAGGCTTAGGTGTACCTTTGTGGCTTGTCCAGGGGGTAATAAGGAATGCCTGTAGTGGGAGATATGAAAAATTAAGCACTAATTTTTTTTACATTACTTTTTTATTTTTTATTAAGAAATTTTCTACTCACCCTCCATAGCACCCACAGATCCCACATCCTCCCCTCCTCCCACCCCCTAGCCCTTCCTCCCAAGCTACCCCCCATCCCCGCATCCTCCAAATCAAGGTCTCCCATGGGGAGTCAGCAGAGCCCTGCACACCAATTCGAGGCAGGTCCAAGACCCTCCCTGCCACACCAAGGCATGCAAGGTGCCACACTGCAGACACCAGGCTCCTAAAAACCTGCCCATGCTCCAGGGATGTATCCCAATCCCCCTGCCTGTGTGCCCCCAAACACTTCGAGCTAAACAATTGTGTCCCATATTCAGAGGGCCTAGACCAGTCCCATGGGGGCTCCACAGACACTAGTCCACAGTTCATGGGTCTCCATCATTGTGGCCAGTCATCTCTGCACATCTTCCCATTATGATCTCGACGTCCCCTGCCCGCAGAATCCCTCCTCTCTCCCATCAGCTTCATTCCCAAATTTAGCCTGGCATGCGCCTGTGCATTTTTGCATCTGCCTCCGTCACTCACTGGATAAAGGCTCTATGATGACAGTTAGGGTATTCACTAGATCAGTCACCAGAGTAGACCAGTCCAGGCACCCCCTCAATCATTGCCAGCAGTCCAAAGTGGGGTCATCCCAGTGGATTCCTGAGAGCTTCCCCAGCACCCTGCCTCTTCCCACTCACATGATGTCTTCATCTATCACGGTATCTCCTTCCCTACACTCCTACTCCATCCCCACTCCAACTTGACCCTTCCATTTCCCTATTTCTCACCCCCCATTCCTTGCCTTCTGCCATCCCTCACCCCCAGCCTGTTCATGCAGATCCCATCCACTTCTAGTTTGCTGGGTGATCCCTGTGTCCCTCCCAGGGTCCCTCCCTGTCAGCTAGCCTCTTCAGAGCCATGGGCTGCAGTCCGGCCATCCCTTGGTCTATATCTAGTATCCACTTATGAAGGAATACATACCATGTTCGTCCTTCTGAGTCAGGGTTACCTCACTCAGGATGATATTATCTAGTTCCATCCATTTACCTGCAAATTTCATGGCATCATTGTTTTTTACTGCTGAGTAGTACTCCATTGTGTATATGTGCCACATTCTCTTTATCCATTCTTCAGTTGAGAGGCATCTAGGTTGTTTCCAGGTTCTAAATATTACAAATAGTGCTGATATGGATATAGTTGAGCATGTGTCCTTGTGGAAAGATTCAGCATTCCTTGGGTATATGCCCAAGAGTGGTATAGCTGGGTCTTAAGGAAGATTGATTCCCAATTTTCTGAGAAACCGCCATACTGATTTCCAGAGTGGCTGTACAAGTTTGCACTCCCACCAACAGTGGAGAAATGTTCCCCTTGCTCCACGCCCTCTCCAACATAAGTTGTCTTCAGTGTTTTTGATCTTAGCCATTATGACAGGTGTAAGATGGTATCTCACAGACATTTGCATTTGCATTTCCCTGATGACTAAGGATGTTGAGCAATTCCTTAAATGTCTTTCAGTCATTTGAGATTCTTCTGTTGAGAATTTTCTATTAAGCTCTGTAACCCATTTTTTAATTGCATTGTTCAGTATTTTGAAGTCTAGCTTTTTGAGTTCTTTATATATTTTGGAAATCAGCCCTCTGTCAGATGTGGGGTTGGTGAAGATCTTTTCCCATTCTGTAGGCTGTCATTTTGTCTTATTGACCATGTCCTTTGCTCTACAAAAGCTTCTCAGTTTCAGAAGGTCCCATTTATTAATTGTTGCTTTCAGTGTCTATACTACTGGTGTTACATTTAGGAAGTGATCTCCGGTGCCAATGGGTTAAAGACTACTACTTCCTACTTTCTCTTCTATTAGGTTCACAGTAACTGGATTTATGTTGAGATCTTTGATCTACTTGGAATTAAGTTTTATGCATGGTGACAGATATGTATCTCTTTGTAGTCGTCTACATGTTGACATCCAGTTATGCCAGCACCATTTGTTGAAGATGCTTTCTTTTTTCCATTGTACAGTTTTGGCTTCTTTGTCAAAAATCATATGTTCATAGGTGTGTGGATTAATATCAGGGTCTTCAGTTCAGTTCCATTGGTCCACATGTCAGTTTTTATGCCAGTACCAAGCTGTCTTTATTACTGTAGGTCTATAATAGTGCTTGAAGTCAGGGATCGTGATGCCTCCAGAGGCTGTTTTATTGTACAGGATTCTTTTCGCTATCCTGGATTTTATGTTTTTCCATATGAACTTGAGTATTGTTCTTTCCAGGTCTGTGAAGAATTGTGTTGGTATTTTGATGAGGATTGCATTGAATCTGTAGATTGCTTTTGGTAAGATTGCCATTTTTACTATGTTAATCCTGCCTATCCATGAGCATGAGAGATCTTTCCATTTTCTGACATCTTCTTCAATTTCTTTCTTCAGGGACTTAAAGTTCTTGTCATACAGGTCCTTCTCTTGTTTAGTTAGAGTTAAGCCAAGATATTTTATATCATTTGTGGCTATTGCAAAGGGTGATGTACCTCTGATTTCTTTCTCAGCCTGTTTGTCATTTGTATATAGGAGGGCTACTGATATTTTTGAGTTAATGTTGTATCCTGCTACATTGCTGAAGGTGTTTATAAGCTTGGTCGAATTTTTGGGGTTACTTACATATACTATCATGTCATCTGCAAATAGTGAAAACTTGACTTCGTTCTTTTCAATTTGTATCCCCTTGATCTCCTTATGTTGTCTTATTGCTCTGGCTAGACCTTCAAGTACTATATTGAACAAGTATGGGGAGAGCAGACAGCCTTGTCATGCTCCTGATTTTAGTGGAATCGTTTGAGTTTCTCTCCATTTAATTTGATGTTGGCTGTTGGCTTGCAGTAAATTGCCTTTATTATGTTTAGGTATGTTTCCTGTATTTCTAATCTCTCTAAGACCTTTATCATAAAGGGGTGTTGGATTTTGTCAAGTGCCTTTTCAACATCTAGTGAAATGATCATGTGGGTTTTTTCTTTCAGTTTGTTTATATGGTGTATTACATTGACGGACTTTTGTATGTTGAACCACCCTTGCATCCTTGGGATGAAGCCTACTTGGTCATGGTGGATAATTGTTTTGATGTGTTCTTGGAGTCTGTTTGCCAATATTTTATTGAGTATTTTTGCATCAATGTTCATGAGGAAGATTGGTCTGTAGTTCTCTTTCTTTGTTGCATCTTGGTTTGGCTTGGGAATCAGGGTAATTGTAACCTCATAGAAGAAGATTGGTAATGTTCCTTCTATTTCTATTTGTGAAACAATTTAAAGAGTATTGGTATTAACTCTTCTTTGAAGATCTGGTAGAATTCTGCGCTGAAACCATCTGGTCATGGGCTTTTTTGGTTGGGAGACTTTTAATGACTGATTCTATTTCCTTAGGGGTTATTGGTCTATTTAAATAGTTTATCTGGTCTTGATTTAACTTTGGCATTTAATACCGATCCAGAAAATTATCCATTTATTTTAAATTTTCCAGTTTTGTGGAGTACGGGTTTTTGAAATATGACCTGATGGTTCTCTGGATTTCCTCAATGTTAGTTGTTATGTCTCCCTTTTCATTTCTGATTTTGCTAATTTGGATGCTCTCTCTCTGCCTTTTGGTTAGTTTCGATAAGGGTTTGTCTATCTTGTTGATTTTCTCAAAGAACCAACTCTTTGTTTCATTAATTCTTTGTATTGTTCTCTTTGTTTCTATTTTATTGTTTTCAGGCGTCAATTTGATTATTCCCTTGCATCTATTCCTCCTGGGTGACTTTGCTTCTTTTTGTTCTAGGGCTTTCAGGTGTGCTGTTACGTCACTAGTGTGAGATTTCTCCAACTTCTTTATGTGGGCGTCTAGGGCTATAAATTTTCTTCTTAGCACTGTTTTCATAGTGTCCCATAAGTTTGGGTAGGTTGTACATTCATTTTCATTGAATTCTAGGAAATCTTTAATTTCTGTCTTTATTTCTTCCTTGACCCATTGCTGATTCAATTGGGCATTATTCAGTTTCCATGAGACTGTAGGCTTTCTGTAATTTTTGTTGCTGTTGAAATCTAACTTTAAGCCATGGTGGTTGATAAGATACAGGAGGTTATTTCTGCATTTTTTGTATCTGTTGAGATTTGTTTTGTGACAAAACATTTGGTCGATTTTGGAGAAGGTTCCATGGGGTGGTTAAAAGAAGGTATATTCTTTTGTGTTAAGGTGGAATATTCTGTAGATATCTATTAAGTTCATTTGAATCATAATGTCTGTTAGGTCCCTTATTTCTCTGTTAAGTTTCTGTCTGGCAGACCTGTCCATTGGTGAGAGTGGGGTGTTGAAGTCTCCCACTACTAGTGTATGAGGATTGATGTGTGATTTAAGCATTAGTAATGTTTTTGTGGTTTTTTTTTTTTTACAAATGTAGGTGCCCTTTTATTTGGGGCATAAATATTCAGAATTGAGACTTCATCTTGTTGGATTTTCCCTGTGATAAATATGTAATGTCCTTCCTGATCTCTTTCAATTAATTTTAGTTTGAAGTCTATTTTGTTAGATATTACCATAGCTACACCAGCTTGCTTCTTAAATCCATTTGATGGGAAAATCTTTTCCCAGCCTTTTATTCTGAGGTAGTGTCTGTCTTTGAAGTTGAGGTGTGTTTCTTGTATGCATCAGAAGGTTGGATGTTGTTTTCGTATCCATTCTGTTAGCCTGTGTCTTTTTCTAGGTGAATTGAGACTATTGATATTAATGGATATTAATGACCAATGATTGTTAATTCCTGCTATTTTTTGGTGGTGGTATTGTATGTTTCACTTCTTTGGTATTTGTTGGTGTGTTATCTATTGCCTGTGTTTTCAGGAGTGTATCTAACTTCCTTACGTTGGATTTTTTTCTTCTAGTTCTTTTCTGAAATGTAAGAAATGTCCATGCTTATGTCTAGCAAGTCAATTATTTTCTTTCCCTGTATTTTAAGGGTTTAGTTGGTCAGGAATATTTAATTTCCTGAACCCAGAAGACCATAACATTAGAATCCAAACTGGCAGATCCCTTAGGCGCTGCCCTGTAGGATCTGAATTGTTTTTGTAGGAGGTTTACAACAATCTTAATTTTCCCAGTAAAGTCAGGATCAATCATTCCTTGGACAATTATTATACCTTGGGCAGCAGAGGAGCTACGGCCTATTATTAGACCCAGTGTCCCTTCTGGGGGATGTCTGTAGCCTTCGGTATTATGGCATACATAAGTCTATTTCTAAAGACTATATATCTCAGATCTCAATAAAAACTTTATCCATAGATCTAACTTAGGCATACATCCTTAGTATCTCTAGGTTATTTCTTAAGACTCAGGTATCATTTATCACATATCTAAATGTTTATATATTTATCTATCCCAATAACTGGCAATTCATATATCATAAATTATTTTTAACTTTCCTAAAAAGTCTCTACATCTAAACTTTCATACCTTCATAAAAACTTTACATCCAAAAGCATTTATGTATTTAATTAGTCAGGAAACATAGGTAATTGATTATTGAGAACAGCCAATGTAAAGTGAATTTCTTTTAATGAAGGGACAGTAAAAGGTCATTTTGAAATCTGTTTGGTGAGCTATCTTTTATTCAAAATTGGATAGCAATGCAAATTATCTTTAGACCTGGTAAATGGAAACATAATCTAAATGATCTCAGAGTATAATTTGGAGTAAACCCTGGCAGTAAGAAGCATGGCATAGTTTAAAATGGGAAGCTTAAACATTTTTTAAATGTCATGGGTGAAGTAAGGAATTTATTATATTAGTATTCAGCATACTTAGCCAGTTTCTAAACATAGTTTTGTATAGAGAATTTGATCACTTATAAGATGATCAAGCTGTAACTTGTATCCTAATAACTATCTTTTATAGCTTATACTTTACATATGATTTATCCTTAACAATGTACAGTTTAGGTCAGCCAATCATGTGCATTTTTACAATGACGACTGGTGTTAAGCATGTTTTTGTTTTTTGGTTGTGAGACAGGGTCTCACTATATACTCCTAGCTGGCCAGCCTGGAATTCCCAGAGAACTGGGATGGAAGGTGTGCACCATATACCTTGCCCATAAGCATTTCTTTTTTCTTTTTTTCATTTTTGGTTTTTTGAGACAGGGTTTGTCTGTGTGGCCCTGGCTGTCCTGGAACTCACTTTGTATTCCAGGGTGGCCTGGAACTCACAGAGATCCACCTGCCTCTGCCTCCTGAGTGCTGGGATTAAAGGCGTGTGCCACTATGCATTACTCCATAGCATTGCTCTTTTTTTCTTTTTCTTTTTTGTTTTGGTTTTTTAAACAGGGTTTCTCTGTGTAGTTTTGATGCATGTCCTGGATCTCACTCTATAGACCTGGCTGGCCTCAAACTCCCAGAAATATGCCTGCCTCTGCCTCCCAAGTGCTGGCATTAAAGGCATGCGCCACCACTGCCTGGATCCCATAGCATTATTTTATGTGTTGTTCTATTAGCTTTCCAGTTACTGTGATGAAATGCCTCAACCCAAATCAACTTGGCAATTAGGGGTTTATTTCTGGACATGTGGGTTGAAGAGGCTCCCAGAGTGGAATCTACACAAATACCCTGAGTCAGGGTCACTGTGGGTGATCTTGGTAGGTGTAAGTTTCAGCTCTCTCCTTACAGACTATATGTTGAACCCAAACCTGTGATCTTGCAGAGGGCTACTTCATTCTATAGGCTCTGTGAGCTGGCTGAGATCTCTGAGTATGAAGGACTCTGAGCTGTTCCGCTCCACTGTTTATCCACAGATCCAGTGACTAAACCATCCATCAAAGCTGCCAAAACCACAGTCAAAGAACTGGACTCTGTGTTGCTGACATGCTCCTCGAACGACACTGGTATCTCCATCCATTGGTTCTTCAAAGACCAGAGTCTGAGGATCACAGAGAGGATGAAGCTGTCCCAGAACAACAGCACCCTCCAAATAGACTCTGTGAAGAGTGAGGATTCCGGGAACTATCAGTGTGAGGTATCCAATAAAATCAGTTCCAAGAGGAGTGACGCCATCCTGCTGGGCATAAAACGTGAGTGATCTCTGTTACCTCCTTACTCCATAGTGTTGTAGCTGGGGGCAGTTTCTTTATCAACAGAATGCAGAATGGGTCAAAGTCACAGGGAGAAAAACATGGTTCAAGTTACAAAAACAGCCAGGTTGGTGATGGATACATGTTAATCTCATGATACAACACCAAGCAAGGTGAGCACAGTGCTGCATGCCTTTAACCCCAGCACACCAGAGGCAGAGACAGTTGGATCTCTATGAGTTCCCAACCACCCTGGTCTTTGTGGCCAGTTTCAGGTGAGCCAGATCTACATAGTGAGACCCTGTCTCAAAAGAGAGAGAGAGCATGAAGCAGGAAGCATAGAAGTGCGAGGCCACTCAACTGAATGGACCAGGCTCTGCTGACTCCCCATGGGAGACCTTGCCTTGGAGGAGGTGGGAATGGGGCATAGTATCAGAGAAGAAGGTTGGGGGTAGGAAGAGTGAGGACAGGGGAATCTGTGGTTGGTATATAAAATAAATAGATAATCTCTTAATTAAAAAAAAAGAAGTACAAGGCCAGCCCAGATTACCTTGTGAGACCCAGTCAATAATAACAACAATAAATGTCAGTATAGCAAATAGAAATGCAAAGTGATTAAGAGTTTATTGTCTGAGTCAGACAAACTGTCAACCCTCAGAATCTAGTAAAATATTCATGTTACTCTGCACCCCCTCCCACACATTCAAATCTTCTTTAGATTATTTCCAATACCTAATATGAATACTGCATAGACACTATTCTAACTGTGTTGAGTACAGGACAAAGATAAGAGAAAATAATACATTTTTCACTGTAGAGATAATTTTCCAAGTTGTTTGTTTCCAAGGTTTCGATCCATAAATGTAAAATCCATAGATAGAAAGGACCTGTAACGAGTTTCTTACTACGTTTGCATATTTATTCTTTTTGTGTGGATGTTCCATGCCTAGTGTGTGAAGGTCAGAGGACAATTTGTGGGAGCCAGTTCTCTGGGGACAGGGGATTGAACTCAGGTGGGTGAGCAAGCCTTTTATCTTCTAAGCCATTTCACTGGCCCACATTCATTTGTGCATTGATATCTGTGTGGCAGTTGGGGGTAGGTACTGGGAGGGAGTACAGCAGGTATTCTTCTTAACTGAGCCATCTTGGTGGCCCATATACTGAGTTTCTTATCCTCATGCTAACATTGACAGCATGACCTACTTGCACAAGAATCTTTTTTCGGATAACTGTTTTTGTGTGATATGTAATTGTGTGTGTGTGGGGGGGGGGTTATGTCACTGGAGAGATAGCTCAATAGTTAAGAGCCCTGACAGCTCTTCCAAACAACAAGGGTTCTATTCTCAGCACCCACATGGCAGCTTATTAATGTCTGTAACAAAAGTTCCAAGGAATTCAACACCCTCTTCTGTCCTCCTCAGGTACCACACATGCATGTTCTGCTGAGACATACGAGCAGCCAAAAGACCCATATGATGCATCTGGCATCATAACAAAGACACCATGTAAAATCCAATATCAAGATGCTTTCATCCTGTCTGCTAAAAGTCTGATGGCTTTCAGCTCTGATCCATTTTAGGTCTTTGATCCATGTTGAGTTGATTTGTATATGTTGGTAGGTGAAGGCTTAACTTCATTTTTTACCTGGATATCCCATTTTCCCAACATCCCTTGTTTAACTCATTATTTGTTCATCATTGAACAATCTTAGCAGCCTGTTCAAAACTCATCTGGTCACAGAGAGGCAGATGGACAGCAAGAATTCCTTCCAAGTTCTGTAACTCAATAGGACAACTCTGATTTACACCAAGATATTCAAAAGAGCCAGCAGAAAATGAATGTTTTTAGCAAACATAAAAAGTGACAGATGAAATGGTGGATATGCCAACGGCTCAGATGTGACCTACATTATAATATATATGCAAAACTGTGCCCCATAAACACACATATTCAACGTATCAACTAATCTTTAATTTAATCAAGGCCAGTGTGCATGAGCAGTTCTGGGCTTTCCAATTCTATATTACTGATCCGTATGTCTGACTTTATGTCAGCAGTAGACTATTTTGATGGTTAAAGGTTTGTACTAAAATTATGAAATCATGTAGGATGTCCTGCAATTTCATTCTTGTTTTTTTAAGATACTTTCAAGGCCACGTATGGTGGTGCTTGCCTCTAACCCCAGCTCTTGGGAGCAGAGACAGGTGGATCTCTAGGAGTTTGAGGCCAGCCTGATATATAGAGTGAATTCCAGGACAGCTAGAAAGGACGTTTCTATTTCTGTGCATAATGCCACTGGGGTTTTGATCTGATGTGCATAAAACTGAATGACTACATTCAGTGATATTGTCATCTATTAAAAAAAAAGTCTTCCAGGCAAGCTGGCTCATGACTAATTCCAGCCACTCAAGAAGTTGAGGCAGGAGTACCAAAGTTCTAAGAATGGCTACCACAACCAATTCAAGGCCATCCTGATTATTTTAGTGACATTCTGTTTCTAAATAAAATTTGTAAGGCTGAGATTAGAGCATTGCTTACCATGCACAAAGCCCTGGGTTCAATCCCTGTACTGCAGAACAACAGTAATAATGAGATTAAGTCCTCCTTTTTTATTTTATTTTATTTTACAATAACATTCAGTTCTACATATCAGCCACAAATTCCCTTGTTCTCCCCCCTCCTGCCGCCCTCCCCTTCCCCCCAGGGTACCCCCCATTCCCACCTCTTCCAGGGCAAAGCCTCCCCCAAGGACTGAGATCAACCTGGCATCAGTCCAGGCATGGCCAGTCCCCTCCTCTCAAGCCAAGCCAAGCGACCCTGCATAAGCCCCAGGTTTCAAACAGCCAACACATGCAATGAGCACAGGACCCAGTCCCACTGCCTGGATGCCTCCCAAACAGATCAAGCCAATCAACTATCTCACCCATTCAGAGGGCCTGATCCAGTTGGCGGCCCCTCAGCCATTGGTTCATAGTTCATGTGTTTCCATTCATTTGGCTATTTGTGCCTGTGCTTTATCCAACCTTGGTCTCAACAATTCTCGCTCATATAGACCCTCCTCTTTCTCACTAATTGGACTCCTGGAGCTCCGCCCGGGGCCTAGCCGTGGATCTCTGCTTCCAGATCCCTCAGTCATTGGATGGGGTTTCCAGCACGACAATTAGGGTGTTTGGCCATCCCATCACCAGAGTGGGTCAGTTCGCACTGTCTCTCGATCATTGCCAGCAGTCTATTGTGGGGGTATCTTTGTGGATTTCTGTAGGCCTCTCTAGCACTTTGCTTCTTCCTATTCTCATGTGGTCTTCATTTATCATGGTCTCCTAATCCTTGTTCTCCCTCTCTGTTCTTGATCCAGCTGGGGTCTCCCGCTCCCCCAAGCTCTCTTTCCCTCAACCCTCGCCCTTCATTTCCCCCACTTATGTCCAGGCTGTTCATGAAGATCTCATCCATTTCTCCATCATTGGGTGATCCCTGTGTCTTTCTTGGGGTTCCGTTTTCCAGGTAGCCTCCCTGGTGATGTGAGTAGCAGTCCAGTCATCCTTGCTCCACATCTAGTATCCTCTTATGAGTGAGTACATACCATGTTTGTCTTTCTGAGTCTGGGTTACCTCACTCAGGATGATTTTTTCTAGATCCATCCATTTGCCTGCAAACCTCATGATGTCATTGTTTTTCTCTGCTGAGTAGTATTCCATTGTATATATGTACCACATTTTCTTTATCCATTCTTCAGTTGAAGGGCATCTAGGTTGTTTCCAGGTTCTGGCTATTACAAATAATGCTGATATGAACATAGCTGAGCAAGTGCCCTTGTGGTATGTTTGAGCATTCCTTGGGTATATGCCTAAGAGTGGTATAGCTGGATCTTGGGGGAGATTGATTCCCAATTTTCTAAGAAAGCGCCATATTGATTTCCAAAGTGGTTGTACAAGCTTGCATTCCCACCAGCAGTGGAGGAGAGTTCCCCTAGCTCCACATCCTCTCCAACATAAGCTGTCTTCAGTGTTTTTGATCTTAGCCATTCTGACAGGTGTAAGGTGGTATCTCAGAGTCATTTTGATTTGCATTTCGCTTTGCCTTGTTGACCATATCCTTTGCTCTACAAAAGCTTCTCAGTTTCAAGAGGTCCCATTGATTGATTGTTTCTCTCAGTGTCTGAGCTACTGGTGTTATATTTAGGAAGTGATCTCCTATGCCAATGCGTTCAAGACTACTTCCTACTTTCTCTTCTAGCAGGTTCAGAGTAGCTGGATTTATGTTGAGGTCTTTGATCCACTTGGACCTAAGTTTTGTGCACGGTGATAGATATGGATCTATTTGCAGCCTTCTACATGTTGATATCCAGTTATGTCAGCACCATTTATTGAAGATGCTTTCTTTTTTCCATTGTACGCTTTTAGTTTTTTTGTCAAAAATTATATGTTCATAGGTGTGCAGATTAATGTCAGGGTCTTCAATTCGATTCCATTGGTCCACAAGTCGGTTTTTATGCCAGTACCAAGCTGTTTTTATTACTGTAGCTCTATAGTAGAGCTTGAAGTCAGGGATCGTGATGCCTCCAGAGGTTGTTTTATTGTACAGGATTCTTTTGGCTATCCTGGGTTTTTTGTTTTTCTATATGAAGTTGAGTATTATTCTTTCCAGGTCTGTGAAGAATTGTGTTGGTATTTTGATGGGGATTGCATTGAATCTGTAGATTGCTTTTGGTAAAATTTCACAAGAAATAAAGCTATCAGCCTGACCTAGGAGACAAGTGTTGTTTCCACAAGGGTATTATCTTAGTTCAGGAGAGTGTTTGGCCTTGGATGCTTGATGTATATATTTTAGATATATACACTGTTAGGAGTTCTTGGAAGCACACATAGCATACAAGAAAATCATTGTAAAAACCAGCTAATATACATACAAAAGATAAAATATCACCAAGACTTCTTAAGCCATGGCTTGACCTTCGCAAAAGTCCTTAAACTTTCCAAGTAATAGCTTTGGTGATAGTAGCTGAATTCCATTACATTTTCCTGTGGCTTGCAGCAGTTCCAGTTTTTTCCATATAATAAATAAAGGAGAATGTTTAATTCACTCTAGGGTAGTAAAAACATGGATAAATTTAAATTTGGATATGACTTGAAAAATGAAAAGTAATCTATATAGATGGCAAGCAGGGAATTAGTTTAGCCATCTAATAGATGTAGTTGTATATAATCAGAATATCTCTGTTCCAAGAAGGGAGCAGAGGAGAAACATAAAAATCTATCATTAGCTAGTATAGCATAATATGGTCAAATGTGTCTAAATACTACAATTGTGACTTATCATAAAGAAATGATTAGTTTGGAACATTAACTCTATCAATCTCTGATTAGTGGTATTAATTTGGTTAAACTGTATTTTGAAGAGGCATTGTTAGATAAAAAGTTACTTCAGTTAGTCACAAGCACCTGTGAGACCAAGGCTGCAGTTGAAACTGACCTAATAATTTAAATTTGTAATCAAGGCAATATTAACACATTTAGCTATGAGAGGACTGTAATATTCTGTGTCAGGGTATACATAGCAAGACTTACATACAGAACAATTATCAGAGAAGACTATCTGATAGTATATACATTTCAGGATCATGGGCAGAATTTATACAATTAATAACAGAGCATTTTTAAGGGCAGTCCAGCCCCTGGGCTGGTGAGTACAGTACAGAAAGAAGGCTGTAGAAATCATTCATGGTTACTTCCTGCTGATATGGGGCCGAAGCTGAGGGTCTTGAAGGCTGAAATGCAATGGAAACCCAAGAAGAGCAGGCTGTTTCAGGCTCTGTAAGACATGTGTAGCAGGATTTTCTGTCTCATGGGCTAGAGGGCAGGATATAGGGCTAAGATGGACAGCACATCCATGTGAGCTGAGGGATGGGGTGCAGACCTGCAGCTAGACAGCATGTCTGTGGTCCAGAGGGTGACAACCTGTAACTCGTTAAATGATTAAAATTTCTGCTGGAAACAAATACATGCATTAGTGGTAGAAAATGCAGCTGAGGAGTTTGAAGGAGGAAACTTTTTCTCTTGGGTGTACCTATGGAATATTAAATGCATGGTTTTAGCAGATGAGAGAAGGGGATATCAGGCCAGGGAGAGAGGGAAAGATACATCCTGCCAGAGAAGAAAAACAAAATTTGTAAGTGGGAGACATAAACTGTAATCAGATTGCATTCCTCCTGATCCTTCTTGGCTTGTGAATATTGGAGAATTTTGATCTCCTGAAGCTTATAAGAACCTTGTTGAAAGACAAAATCTTCAGAAATATTAGTAATATGATAACAGTGGTGAATTTTTCAGTGCAAAATTATGAATCTTAGGAGTTTCAACAAAACAGCAGGATAGTCAGAGAATGAAATCTGAAATGCTTCATTTATGTATATATATATATATAATATATATCTCAAGTCTTGATTATCTTTTGATCAAAATTAATAAAAATACTTTGAGGACAGGATTGTTTCTAATAATATTTCTATAAATTTTAACATCATTGATGAACAGAGTTCATCAAAAGGATCTGGAATTGTATCATTTTATTCATAAAGTCACAGCTCAATATTTAAGAATCTAGAGGTAAATAACAGCCTGTATTCAGACTGGCCATAGCATATTTGTCCTGCAGCGGCCTAGTATACAGTGGACCCTAGGACAAATTTTAATACCCTAGATCATGTCTGTCATTTATAATTTCTAGAATAATGGGCTCAGTTATGTCTTGGGTATGTTTACCCAAGTTCTTTTAAGTATAAAACCCATCTATAGCATTAGAGCTGAAATTAGTCCATAGCAGAGATTAATGATACACAAATTAATTGCTGCATGTCTCTTGCCCACAGAGTGTTAGGTATAAAGGGGATACCTGTGGGCAGAATAGGCCATAATTTTATCTATCTGACCATTTTAATATTCCTGAGATTTTGGTTACAATATTACCTTGACCTTGACCTGTAAGAGATGAAGGAGTAATAGTTGTTTTAAGTACTTAGCCAATCTTTTTCTGAAATGTAAGAAATGTCCATGCTTATGTCTATCAAGTCAATTATTTTTTCCCTGTATTTTAAGGGTTTAGTTGGTGTATAATATTTAATTTCCTGAACCCAGAAGACCATAACATTAGAAACCAAACTGGCAGCTCCCTTAGGCACTGCCCTGTAGAATCTGAATTGTTTTTGTAGGAGGTTTACAATAATCTTAATTTTCCCAGTCAAGTCAGGATCAATCATTTCTTGGACAATTATTATACCTTATACAGCAGAGGAGCTATGGCCTTTTATTAGCCCCAGGTCTCTTCTGGGGAAGGTCTGTAGACTCCACTATTAAGGCATACATAAGTCTATTTATAAAGCCTGTATATCTCAGATCTCAATAAAAACTTTATCCATAGATCTAACTTAGGCATACATCCTCAGTATCTCTAGGTTATTTACTGAGACTTTGGTATCATTTATCACATATCTAGATGTATATATGTTGTAATTATCTATTCCAATAACTGGAAATTCATATATCATAAATTATTTTTAACTTTCTGAAACAGTCTCTATATCGAAACTTTCATATCCTTATAAAAACTTTACATCCAAAAACATTTATGTATTTAATTAGTCAGGAGACATAGGTGATTGATTATTGAGAAAGGCAATGTAAAGTGAATTTCTTTTAATGAAGCAAGAGTAAAAGGTCATTTTGAAATCTGTTTGGTGAGCTATCTTTTATTCAGAATTGGATAGCAAGGCAAATTATCTTTAGACCTGGGAAATGGAAATATAATCTAAATTATCTCAAAGTATAATTTGCACTAAGCCCTGACAGTAAGAGGCATGGCATAGTTTAAAGTCGGAAACGTATACATTTTTTAAATGTTAGGGGTGAAGTAAGGAATTTATTCTATTAATATTCAGCATACTTAGCCTGTTTATAAACATAGTTTTGTATAGAGAATTTGAACTTTTATAAGATGATCAAGCTTTAACTTGTATCCTAATAATTACCTTTAATAGCTTAAAATTTACAAAAGTCTTATCCTTAATAATGTACAGATCAGGTTGACCAATCATGTGCATTTTTACAATGACTACTGGTGTTCAGCATGTTTTTGTTTTTTGGTTGTGAGACAGGGTCTCACTATATACTACTGGCTGGCTGGCCTAGAATTCCCAGAGTACTGGGATCAAAGGTGTACACCACC
>CABHPQ010163947.1:23238-34879 GCA_902168405.1 Peromyscus aztecus
GAGCTGAGGACCGAACCCAGGGCTTTGCGCTTGCTAGGCAAGCGCTCTACCACTGAGCTAAATCTCCAACCCCCATTTTTGGTTTTATGAGACAGGGTTTCTCTGTGTATTCCTGGCTGTCCTGGAACTTACTTTGTGGACCAAGCTGGCCTGGAACTCACAAATATCCACCTGCCTCTGCCTCCAGAGTGCTGGGATTAAAGGCATGTGCCACTACACGAGACCCCATAGAATTTTGTTTTTCTTTGGGGTTTTTTTGTTGTGATGGTTTTGTTGTTGTTGTTGTTGTTGGGTTATTTTTTGTTTTTGTTTTTGTTTTTGTTTTGTATTTTGTTTTTTGTTTTTTGTTTGTTTGTTTGTTTGAGACATGGCTTCTCTGTGTAGCTTTGATGCCTGTCCTGGATCTCACTCTGTAGACCAGAATGGCACTGAACTCGCAGAAATCCTCCTGCCTCTGCCTCCCAAGTTCTGGGATTAACGGCGTGTGCCACCACTGCTGGCTCCCATAGCATTTCTTTATGTGTTGTTCCACTTAGCTTTCCAGTTACTGTGATGAAATGCCACAACCCAAACCAACTTAGGAGTTAGGGGTCTATTTGGCTTAAATGACTTGATCAGGGTCTGTCATGGAGGGGCAAGAACCATGGGGAAAGCTTCCTGGCTTGCTCCCCACAACTTGCTCAGCTGCTTTTCTTATAGAGCCCATAAGAAAGGGGCTCTCTGCAAGGGGATAGCACCGGGTCCTCCTCCACCAAACAGTAATTAAGAAAATGCCTTGCCGGCCATTGTGGTGGAGGTGATGATACCTCAAATGAGGTTTTCTCTTCCCATGTGAATTTAGTTCGTCAAATAGACAAAAACTAAGCAGCATGTCTCTATTGGTCATCTGTTCCTCTTTCTTTAAAAGGAATGTCAGGTCTTTTCCTTCTCTTTGGATTGAGCTGCTTGTGGTTTTTATTGTTACTATTGTTGAACTGTGAGAGTTCTTTATGTATTTTGGCCCATGTTCAGATGTACAATATGTAACATTTTTTGACACTTGAAAATGATCTTTCCACTTTCTTGATCCATGGTCTATTACTTCTTAATATTGCTTTAACTGGAATTCCAACTGTACATAGTCTGGAGAAAAACAATGTGATCTTTGAAGTTTGTGTACAAGACAGAATGGTTAAGTCAACTGTCTAACATCCACTACCCCATTTATCTCACATTTATTATGGTAAGACATTGGAAATTTGTCTTGGCTGCTCTGAAATATACACTATCTTTGACGACAATTCTCTATGGGTTATTCTAACCTGCTCCTCCTTCCAATGTGAAATTTACATCTTGCTACTGACAGCGCCTTGGAGTTTCCTTCCCACAGCCAGATTAGCCTACTCTTTTATTTATTTATTTATTTGTTTGTTTGTTTGTTATACAGTGTTCTGCCTGCACACCAGAAAGAAACAATATATGTTGTTATATATGTTTGCAAGCCACCATGTTCTTGCTGGGAATTGAACTCAGGACCTCTAGAAGAGCAGCCAGTGCTCTTAACCTCTGAGCCATCTCTCCATCCCTAGTCCAGGGATTATTTCCTGTAAGCAAATACTAATAGACACTTGTAGCTAGAGTTTTCCCACAGCCGCTCAGACCCAGCCAAGTAAACACAGAGACTTATATTGCTTACAAACTGTATGGCCGTGGCAGGCTTCTTGCTAACTGTCCTTATATCTTATATCAATCCATTTCTATAAATCTATACTTTGCCACATGGCTCGTGGCTTACCGGCATCTTTACATGCTGCTTGTCCTGGTGGCGGCTGGCAGTCAGTCAGTGACTCCTTCTGCCTTCCTGTTCTTTTTATTCTCTCTGCTAGTCCCGCCTATACTTTCTGCCTAGCCACTGCCAATCAGTGTTTTATTAGCAACACATTTGCCATACAGAACATCCCACAGCAGACACTACTTGGTGGAAGGTCAAGTCATTGTTAACAGTTAAGATTCTTGAAGACCTAGCAATGATCATTTCCCTTGTGCCCTATTATAAGGAAACTGAGTCAGGAAACACGGTCATTCAATCAGGGTCACATAGGCCATCAGTGGCACAAGCTATCTGTCCACAGCCACATCTCTAGCTTCCCCACCATGGAGACCTACTAGGTGACCTTCACCATTCTAGATCATGGCATAGGCTCAGGATTCTTATAAGGCTCCCAGATTCCTGTCCATCAACATCAAACACCTGACAAGAATAGTCCACCTGTAGCCCAATCTGACCTAAATGTCAGCCAGATCCTGAGCTGTGTGAGGTCTCTTACAGGCTGTCAGGATTCTCAGGGAAGCTGAATGGGAAGACTAATCATAAACTATCTGTAGGACAGCTCTGGAGGGCTCTGGTCTAAATAGCGTAGCTGGAGGGACTCGAACCTTGTGTTTCAAGGCAGGAAATAGTTAAGTGAGGACCAAGAGATAAAATGAGGTCTCTGATTCCAAGTCTTGAGTCTGACCGTCACCAAAAACTGAAGTTTGGTTCACTCAAGAGAAAGTCCTTGCTTCTTCCATACACAGCACAGCCCCATTATCTCTGAGCACTCAGCCACTCCAACAGTCTGTAATTTATTTCCTACCTGATTTTTAAGGATCTGGGTTGGTTGGAAGGTAAGAGACTGTCTCTGCTTGTAAGAGGCCTTTGCAAGAATCAGAAGTACCACACAGGGCAATCATCTCTCTGGGGTCAGCACTGCTACCCAAGCCCAACATCACAACCAACAATTCCAATCCCATGGAGGGTGACGACTCAGTAGCATTAAAGTATGAGCCTAAGACTCAGAATACAGTCTACCTGTGGAGGATAAATGATCAAAGCCTCTCAGAAGAGGACAGGCTAAAACTGTCTGAGGACAACAGGACTCTCACTTTACTTAGTGTTTTGAGGACTGACACAGAAACCTATGAATGTGAACCTGGAACCCAGTGAGTGCCTCCCCAAGTGACCCATTCTCTCTGAATATTACCTGTAAGTATTTTCTGTTTCATCCTGGCCCCAACTGCCTAAACACGTAGGGCTAGAACTACCATACTCAGTCCAGTCCCCTTGGGTTCATGACACACACCTACCATACAGATACCTAGGCTGCTAGGGCATCCTGGCAATCAAATGGTAGACAGGCCCAGCATTGAGTTTGAATGGGCTGCAGGGACTTCTCCTGCCCAGAGAGTCTCGGGGTGATGGAGACAGGAGACATGTCAGACTCAGGCTCAGTGCACACATGAGTGTGCAATGGAGATATTTGTGTGTTGCGCATGAGATAGATCAGGGCTTGTGCATGCTGCATGAGTACTATTCTACTAATATGCACACCAACTCTGGGTGAAATCTGCTCAACTAAGGTTAAAGCACAGCTCAAAGAGATACTATGTCCTTCTGCAGACCAGGATTTCCCCTTCCCTATGCTGACATCACGTGTGACTTTATTCTGTTTGCTCAAGAAGGTCCAGATGTCTCGATCATATCTCTCTTAAATATTCATTTCCATTCAAGGCAAACCTCAGCCTCTCCTGCCACACAGATGCTAACCCACCTGCACAGTACTCTCGGTTTGTCAATGGACAGCTCCAGTCATCCACCCAAGAGCTCTTTATTCCCAACATCACTACTAATAATAATTGATCTTATGTCTGCCTCATCTAAAACTGTCACTGTCCTCAGTAAGACCACAGTCAAGAACATTATAGTCCTTAGTAAGTGGATCACTGAAATATCAGCACCAGGTTTGGAGTGAAGTCTTTTGGCTTTCTGGGAATGGGAAGAAGGATTTAATTTTCCGCCCATGTCTATGGGAACAATCAAAACTCAGTCTTCCCCCAAGACTCCTGTTCCATCCATATGTCTAATGGCCTCCTGGTTCTCTGATTTCTGGCTGAGAGGGATGGAGCTTGCAATGTGAAGAGGAGGATCTCCAAGCCTTGGAAGCCTTCAGTTGTGTGAGGGACTTTCCATAGTTAGGAGAGCCTCAAGGTCAAGATTTCTTTCTGTGCCTAACACAAGCTTTGCTGTCCCCTCCATTTCCATTTTATGACCTCCATGACCTACAAGGAATGCCCAAGGCCTTTCAACTGTACTCACATTCTTATTCTCCAAATTGAGGAGAAAATGCCCCACAGATGGGGACTAGACCTCTGCTCCCAGGTCTGATCCTATCTCATGTGTGGGGTGCCTGGCTCAGCTCTGACTCCATGGGATGGGAAGAGTGGATGGAGAAGGTGCCTGGGAGCCCTGTTCTAGGTCAGAGTGAACCATGTCACTGACAGTTGATGATGCTCTTTTGCTTACTCTTCTCAAGGTTCAAAAAACAAATGTCAGCTGAGTGTAGTGGCACACACCTTTGATTCCAGCACTGAGGATGTTGGGGCAGGTAGATAGTATGAGTTTGAGCCCAGCCTGGTCTACACAGCAAGTTCCAAAGGTGCTAGCACTGTACAGTGAGACCCTGTCTCAAAAAATATCAGTACTGAGGATTAGAGTGGCAGGCTGTGGTCAGCACTGTGATTATTCACTTCTTCTCTGGAGTATTTAATTCATATCCATGGGGCAGGAAATAAAACATTTCTTCAAAGATAAATTCTTCAGTTAGGCATTTCTCCCTGGGTTCTAGCCTTTAACCCCTTCAAGATTAGCTGGGCCATCTTAACCCTATGACAAATTATTTAATAAAAAAAGAAACAGAAGGCTATTTCATAAAGGAGGGACCTGACTATTCACACTCACAGAAAGTGTGACCAAGAATTCTCACAAAAATCATTGAAAAATATATACCCCCAACCATGAGATTTCTGGACTTGTGGGCCGAAGAGGCTCCCAGTGTGGAATCTACACAAATATCCTGAGTCAGGGTCACTGTGGGTGATCTTGGTAGGAGTAAGATTCAGCTCTCTCCTTACAGACCATATCTTGAACCTAAACATGTGATCTTGCAGAGGGCCACTTCATTCTATGGGTCCTGGGAGCTGCCTGAGATCTCTGAGTGTGAAGGACTCTGAACCGGTCCCCTCCACTGTTTATCCACAGAGCCAGTGATTCCACCTTCCATCCAAGTCACCAACACCACAGTCAAAAACCTGACCTCTGTGTTCCTGACATGCAAATCAAACAACACTGGAATCTCTGTCAATTGGCTCTTCAAAGGTCAGAGTCTGAGGATCACAAATAGGATGAGGCTGTCCCCAAACAACAGCACCCTCCAAATAGAATCTGTCAAGATTGAGGATTCTGGGGAGTATCAGTGTGAGATATCCAATCAAGTCAGTTCCAAGAGGAGTGACCCCATCCAGCTGGACATAATACGTGAGTGATCTCTGTTACCTCCTTACTCCATAATGTTGGGGATGGGGGCAGTTTCTTTATCAACAGAGTGCAGAATGGGTCAAAGTCACAAGGAGAAAATCATTGTTAAGGAAACAAATACAGCCAGCATGTTGATGGATGCATGATAATCTCATGATAACACACCAAGCAAGGTGAGCACAGTGCTGCATGCCTTTAACCCCAGCACACCAGAGGCAGAGACAGTTGGATCTCTATGAGTTCCCGACCACCCTGGTCTTTGTAGCCAGGTTCAGGTTAGCCAGAGCTACATAGTGAGACCCTGTCTCAAAAGAGAGAGAGCATGAAGCAGGAGGCATAGAAGTACAAGGCCAGCTCAGATTACATTGTGAGACCCTGTCAACAATAACAACAATAAATGTCAGTATAGCAAATAGAAATGCAAACTGATGAAGAGTTTAGAGTCTGGATCCGACACACAGTCAACCCTCAGAAACTAGTAAAATATTCATGTTACTCTACACACCCTCCCACACATTCAAATCTTCTTTAGATTATTTCCAATGCCTAATACGAATACTGCATAGACAATAGTTTTCCTGTGTTGAGTACGGTGCAAGGATAGGAGGAAACAATAGATTTTTCACTGTAGAGATTCTTTTCCAAGTAGATAGTTTCCAAGATTTAGATCCATAAACATAAAATCCATAGATAGATTCGGGTTGGGGATATATCTCAGTGGTAGAGTGCTTGCCTAGCAAGTGCAAGGCCCTGGGTTCAGTTCTCAGCTCTGAAAAAAAAAGACAAAAAAAAAAGGTAGAAAGGACCTGTATTGAGTTTCTTACTACATTTGTATATTTATTCATTTTGTGTGCATGTCCCACACCCATGTGTGGAGGTCAGGGGACAATTTGTGGGATCCAGTTCTCCAGGCAAAGAGGACTGAACTCAGGTGAGTGAGCAAGCCCTTTATCTGCTAAGCCATTTCACTGGCCTACATTCGTTTGTGCATTGATATCTGTGTGGCAGTTGGGAGTAGGTACTGGGAGGGAGTACAGCAGGCACTCTTCCCATTTGAGCCATCTTGGTGGCCCATATACTGAGTTTCTTAACCTCATGATGACATTGGCAGCCTGACCTCCTTGCACAAGACTCTTTTTTCTGATGACTGTTTTTTTATGTATAGCAGTGTGTATGTGTATATATATGGTTTATGGGACAAAAGAGGTTAGCTCAATAGTTAAGAGCCCTGGCAGCTCTTCCAAAGGACAGGGGTTCTATTCCCAGCACTACATGGCAGCTTATTAATGTCTGTAACTGAAGTTCCTAGGAATTCAACACCTTCTTTTGTCTTCCTGAAATACCAAACATGCATATTCTGCAGAGACATATAAACAGCCAAAAGGCCCATATGATGCATCTGGCATCATAACAAAAGACACCATGAGAAATCCAATTTCAAGATGCTTTCATCCTGTCTCCTAAAAGTCTGATGAGTTTCAGCTCTGATCCATTTTAGGTCTTTGATCCATTTAGAGTTGATTTTTATATGTTGTCAGGTGAAGACTTAACTTCATTCTTTTACCTGGATATCCCATTTTCGCAACATCCTTTGTTTAACTAATTATTCGTCCATCACTGAACAATCTTAGCAACCTGATCAAAACTCATCTGATCACAGAGAGTCAGATGGACAGCAAGAATGCCTTCCAAGTTTTGTAACTCAATAGGACAACTCTGATTTACACCAAGTAATTCAAAAGAGGGAGCATAAATTAATGTTTTTAACAAGCATAAAAAGAGACAGATGAAATTGTGGATGTGACAACTGCTCAGATCTGACACACATTATAATATATATGCAAAACTGTGCCCTATAAACACACATATCGATCTTATCAACTAATTAATTTAATCATGGCCAGCGTGCATGAGCAGTTCCAGGCTTTCAAATTCTATTTCACTGATCTATATGTCTGCCTTTATGTCAGCAGTAGACTATTTTGATTGTTTTGCAGCTTTGTACTAAAATTATGAAATCATGAAGGATGTCCTGCAATTTCATTTTTTTTCAAGATACTTTTAAGGCCAGGTATGGTGGTGCTTGCCTCTAATCGGCTCCTGGGAGCAGAGACAGGTGGTTCTCTGTGAGTTTGAGGCCAGCCTGATCTATAGAGTGAATTTCAGGACAGCTAGAATGGATGTTTTTATTTCTATGCAAAATGCCACTGGGGTTTGATCTGATGTTCATAGAACTGATAGGCTACATTCAGGGATATTGTCATCTATTTAAAAAAAAAAAAGTATTTCAGGAAAGCTGGCTCATGCCTGTAATTCCTGCCACTCAAGAAGCTGAGGTGGGAGTACCAAACTTCTAAGAGTACCTAACACAGACATTTCAAGGCCAGCCTGATTAATTTAGTGACATCCTGTTGCTAAATAAAAATTAAAAGCAGAACTTAGAGTATAGCTCAATGGTAGAGCATTGCTTACCATGCACAAAGCCCTGGGTTCAATCCCAGTACTGCAGAACAACAGTAATAATAAGATTAAGTCTTCTAACCCATCAACCCCAAAGGCTGTCATTTCTTGTCTTCTTTCATCATCTCCTATTTGGGAGTTTAATAGGTGCACTTCTTTTTATCTCCTTGGTGGAGTTAATTCTAAGTATTTTATTCTTTTTGGTACACTCATAAATAAACACTTTCTTAATTTCCTTTCCAATTGTTTTCTGTTAATGCTGGGACTATTGCTGAAGGGCTGAACAATTGCCAGGCATCTACGAAGCCCTAGGTTCAAGCTCCACTACTGCCAGGAAAAACAAAAATCAAATTGTTCATGGTCAATATTAGTTTACAGAAATACTGCTTACTTGGTCATGTTCATTAGCCAACAATTTTGCTAGTTTTGCTCATTTAGCTTTGAGAACTTTCTGTACAATGTTAAGTATTTTCTATAATGAACTTCCCGTCATCTACAGATATCTTTACCACCTCATAATTGGGAACCTTCATTTCACTGTCGAGCCTAATGGCTCTGTGTAGCACTCCTAAGACTCTCCTGAACAGAAGTGGTCACAGCAGCATCCTGTGTTCTTCCTGATCTTAGAGAGAAAGCTGTCAGTCTCCCCACTGAATATAATGTTGGCTGTGGGTTTCCATATATGGTCTTTGTTACACTAAGCTGGACTTCTATCCAGTTTCATTGTAATTATCATCAAAGTCTGTGAAATTTTGTCAATTTTCTGTTGATTCAATCTTATTGGGTATACAGCTGTTGGATTTTGTTTCTTTCACGATTCTATCTCTAAAGAATCCATGTTTGTAGGAATTTGTCCATTACATCTAGGCCACTCAACAGTTAGCATATAACTACTGAATGCTCTTGAAATTCTTCATATTCTTGAGAATGGATGGTGAGGTCTCAAATTTTAGTAATATCCATCTCTTTTTTTCAAAGTTAATCTGGGGAAAGGTTGCTAATGTTGTTAATCATTTTTGAAGAACCAACTTTTGGTGCATCAGCTTTCTTTGCAGTTACTCTAGTCTCTGTTTTGTTTATCTTCATTCTCATTTCTAGTTTTCTCCTTCCACTAACTTGGGGGAACTTTTAGGGGGCTCATTATATAACCCAGACTTGCTTCAAATTCACAATCCTCCTGCCCCAGCCTCTGATGCTAGGATGCTAGGTTATATCACATCCTTCACCTGCCTCATAGTAGTTTTTAAAGACTTAATATAATAATCAAGTAACCTTTTTTTGGCAAAATACCACACACACAGGAAGAAAAATGTTAGCTGCAATTGTTCCCACAACTAGTGTTAGACTTGAAGCAGGTAGCCTGGTCTATCTCTGATTAATCATACAGATTTAAGTACTTTTTGAAAACCAATCTAAGCTCCAGTTTTTCATTATCTGAATGGAAATAACTTCTATGTGACAGACTCATCATATAGATGAAACCAGATACAAATACAGGGCCAGCCACATCATAAATACCATACCACCATGGTCAACATTAGCATTAATAATCACTCTTGAACAAACCGGTGAGGTTTGAGCCTCAAATGGTCACAACAAGGAGTAAAGAAGTGAGGACGGCATTAATACATAAGGGGCGTGGGGAGACACATGTTATCCAAAAATTGAAACCACCGTAATATGACTACTAAATAAAAATGTGAGAGGGGAAAAAAAAGGAGGTGGGTCTGATGCAAAATTTCAAACCTGGTAATTTGCTAGTTTTCATCATCCAAGATGTGGCCATGATGGTCTTATACAAGCAAGGTATTAGTGGAGAGATATGCTTGTGAAGGTGAGCCTGAGATAGCCCTCAGGACACATGAAGATACGATCTCTGTGGAGGCAGAGAAGGAGGCATGTCTTAGATTGCAGTGCAGTTCCAATAGAGTTTCTGCAAGGTCAAGGCTGAGTTCTCCACAGTCACCAAGCAGAGGGGAATGGGGTCTTACAGAGTCTGCCTTGCTTTCCTATTCCACTGCAGAAACCATGGTCTCTGCAGAGGAGCTGGTACATTGAAAGTCAATAGCCTGGGCCTTCTGTCACTTAGAACACAGTCACAAGAGACCACTTACTCATGGCTGCCACAATGAGACTCTGAGAAAAGACATAGCCATGGAAACGCTGGAAGTTTCAACACCCAAAATCGCAATTGCCCTTCTCATATTCCCACAGCTTCACGTGATTGCCTGGATGAAATTAAATGAATTCTGGGTTTTGAAGGAAGAGGGAGAATGAACCTAGAAACACAGCAAGGTGGACAGGTCACTTGTGAAGATCCTCACACTTCAACTTACACAATCAGTCTTCCCACAGAAAGTTTGGAAGGTGATATCAGCTGTAGGAGTTCCCTGGTAGAATTTTTGAGGTCACTTATGTACACTCTCATATCGTCTGCAAATATGGAAAGTTTGACTTCTTTCTTTCCAATTTGTATCCCCTTGATTTCCTTTGTTGTCTTATTGCTCTAGCTAGAACTTCGAGTACTATTTTGAATAAATATGGGGGGAGTGGACAGCCTTCTCTTCTTCCTGATTTCAGTGGAATCACTTTGAGTTTCTCTCCATTTAATTTGATGTTGGCTGTCAGCTTGCTGTAAATTGCCTTTGTTATGTTTAGGAACATTCCTTGTATTCCTGATCTCTCTAAGACCTTTGTCTTGAAAGGGTGCTGGATTTTGTGGAAAGCTTTTTCAGCATCTAATGAGATGATCATGTGGGTTTTTTTCTTTCAGTTTGTTTATGTGGTGGATTACATTGACAGATTTTCATATGTTGTACCATACTTGCACCTCTGCAATGAAGCCTACTTGATCATGGTGGATAATTTTTTTGCTCTGTTCTTGGATTTGGTTTGCCAGTATTTTATTGATTATTTTTGCATCAATGTTCATGAGGGAGATCGGTCTGCAATTCTCTTTCTTTGTTGCATCTTTGTGAGGTTTGGGTATCAGGGTTACGGTTTTGGAGACGGAGCATGTTTCTCTCCTTCTCTAAACCAATGCATGCTTGTTAAAGGAAAATTTAAAATCTCTGTCTCATGTCAGAAGAGCCACCTAGATTGAAATAGAAGAAAAATAAAAATTAGGGACTGTTCTATTGTTACGAATCTCATAAACCTTTGGTTTTATTTTGACTCTTTAAAACTTTACTTAGGTATAAATGTTATCTCAAAATTTATAAGATTAATATATATACATGCATACATACACACACAAACACACACAAACACATATATATATATATATTTAAATTTTCTGTCATGATTTTTTTTTTATTTTACAATACCATTCAGTTCTACATATCAGCCACAAATTCCCTTGTTCTCCCCGCTCCCGCCCCGCTCCCCTTCCCCCCAGCCCACACCCCATTCCCATCTCCTCCAGGGCAAAGCCTCCCCTGAGGACTGAGATCAATCTGGTAGACTCAGTCCAGGCAGGACCAGTCCCTTCCTCTCAGGCCAAGCCAAGCGACCCTGCATAAGCCCCAGGTTTCAAACAGCCAACACATGCAATGAGCACAAGACCCGGTCCCACTGCCTGGATGCCTCCCAAACAGTTCAAGCCAATCAACTGTCTCACCCATTCAGAGGGCCTGATCCAGTTGGGGGCCCTCAGCAATTGGTTCATAGTTCATGTGTGTCCATTCATTTGGCTATTTGTCCCTGTGCTTTATCCAACCTTGGTCTCAACAATTCTCACTCATATAGACCCTCCTCTTTCTCACTAATTGGACTCCTGGAGCTCCGCCCGGGGCCTAGCCGTGGATCTCTGCTTCCAGATCCCTCAGTCATTGGATGGGGTTTCCAGCA
>CABHPQ010163948.1:2613-26035 GCA_902168405.1 Peromyscus aztecus
TGGGAGGAGGGAGGACGGGGGAATCTGTGGCTGATATGTGAAATTAAGTTAATTATAAAATAAAAATATTAATTAAATAAAAAAGAAGTCAAATTAAAAAAAAAAGAAAATGATCCTACACTGTGTTGTGAGTATTATCACAGTGTGCATTTCATTGGAACTTCTTCAGGACACTTATTTAATTTTACATTGAGGGTTTTACTTTTGAGTAGCAACACTTCTTCTCTTCCAAACCTTGGTATGTGTTGTGGTAAAATCTTTTGATTTTTATGTGATATCTATACCTCAATGCTACTCTGGCTGATTATTTTGCATTTATGCTCCTGCATCTTTAACTTTTCAATGTATAATGGGACTCATAGCTCTACTTTTTCTACCATATCTTTTATTCTTAATATTTCACGTTTTCCATTTTCTTTTAGTTTGACTTGGTATGTGTATAACTTAGTGTATATTTTCCAGATTTTTCTTAAATTTGCCTGTACAGTTCTGTGTGAATATCATGATCTAGCCTTATGTTACTACTATACATTTTCTTAGTTGTTATCATTAAATGTAGTAAATACACATAAAATAATAAATCTTAATTGCCAAGTATATCTAGTTAGAAGTATTATTCATATGATCATGTAGTGAGTATTTCTTAAGTAAAGGGATAAATGAATGAGTGGAATACACAAGTTCTTGTTTACATTTCTAGTTTCCTAGGTGTAGGTAGAACACAAATAAAAATCCAAGTAACAGCCTACTTAAAATACCCAACCCCCAAGTACTTTACACAGGTCTTTCCAAGAGAGGGCATTCATGGTTACTCTATCCATGATGCTTTTTATGGGTTATGATTGTGTACAGCTTGAGCCCATAAGTCAACATGAACATGCTCCTGCATGAATCATAGCCGCACTGTGGCAGTAACCAAGGGGAGTATGGGAGAATTGACAAATGTTGAAAACTCCCAAACTCACTCTTATCTAAGAGCAAAATCATCAATGCAAATTGCTTGACTAGTTTCCTTTCTCTGGGAACTGGAGCTTCCTGAACTATGATGAATCCCACTTCCTCCCCTGTCAGTTACTTCCTTTGCGTGTATCACTCTACAGTCTACAGAATCTAATTCTGTTAGGCTCTTTTCTTTCTCAGTTTTATCAATTGGCTTTTGAGTTCAACAGAATAACATTCTCTTCACGACTTTGCGGGTTTCTCCGTTCTTCAGTTGTCTTTACTTAACTTTCTGGTGAAGCTGAAAGTCCTTGCCGTTTAATATTGGGCCCACTTGTACATCTCCTCACAGAACTCGATACATAGAATTTTCTCAGTATATTTCCTGTAAGCCTCAAGGTCAATATTGTTCAGAACAAACGCCTGGAGAATAGCAGAGCTGTTTGATTCAGCCTTCAACTCTGCTTTGAGTACAGAACATCGTTGTGTACTTATGACAACGTGTGCTAAGTTGTTTTCAGTGCTGTGGAAGAATGTAAATGTCGTGAAAATGACAATTTAAATGGCTGACATTGTTAGAATACATGTCCCTTCCATTTTTCTAATGCTTGAGACCTCAGCAGATTGCACAAAATGGAAAATAACCGTAAGAGCCCTAATGTGACTGATAGAAAACAGCATTTATTTCCCACAGAGAAACCTTTTTTTTAGAATCTCTGTGAAAGTTAAACATTTTCCAAAAACTCCACAAGGAACGGAGCATAAAAATTGACTCCTTGTGACACCCGTTAAAGGGAGAAAAAAGAGAATATTTTACACCTTGGCAGTGAGAGGAAAAACTGGAAGTGTGACTAAAAAGCAATAAGAAAGGCTCTTCTGCTGATGCCAACAAAGATTTCACACTGCCGTGTTTGCTGCCAGTTCTATTTTAAATTGTTGGCCTTCTGCTGTAAGAGAGGTAGATGGAATATGTGGTGTCATGAATACTGTAGTCTTACATGTTGTTGGGAGTAGACATGAGCATGATTTGCAGTCCTCGAAATGATACACAACCATTGTTGTTAAGGGGATATGAGATATGGTGGGGAAGACAAGGAGAAAATAAGAGGCAGAATTGCCACTTAGTATATTTTGATCTATTATGACACAGTTTATAAAGATAGAATCTTGACTTCCTCTTTCGAAATTGTGCCATGAAGGAACAGTTATTTTCTAGTCTTCCTGAATCATTCTATGAAAATGTACAACTTCAGGGATTATAGAGTGTCAGCAAGCAAGGTGATGAAATACTATCTTCCTATAATATTTAAAGGACTGTGATAAAGAGTCTTTGTGCCATCCCATCCACATAAATTTTACATAATGCATGTAAAACAAAATAAAATATCTGGAAGAAAAGAGTCAAACTTTAAATTCAATAATGTCCTTAGTGGAAAAAGGTAGAATTAAGTAATAGTAGCAGTAAGAATATTTGATCTTTAATCCTACAACTTCTGTATTCATATTTTATTTCCTTCTTCCCTCCAAACCCTTCCATGTATTTCTACTTGCTCTCTTTCAAGTTCATGGCTTCTTTTTTCATTAATTGTTGTTATATACATATATGCAATGTATATACAAGTATATTCCCAAGTACAGAATATACAACCTGCACAGTCCATATAATTTTACTTGTATGTATGTTTTCAGGACTGACCATTTGGAACTGGATAACCAGTTGGTGTGCTCATCCATAGGGAAGACTGTTTCTCCAGCTCTCTGCATTCCTTAGTTGCCTGTAATTCTTTGTTTATGGTTGAGGTTCTCCTTTGTCCAACTTAGCATGTCTACTGTTGTCCTTGTTTAGCCCATGTTTAGTCATGTTTGTGAGACTTTTTGAGAGTCGCTTCTACGACATTTCTAGGAAACATAATCTTACAGCAAACTTCCCCTTTTACTGAGTCTTACACATTTTCTACCCCTCTCTCTTCCACAGTGATCCTTGAATAGTAGGTACTGGAATCACGTTGTAGATGTATCAGTCAAGACTAAGCTCTGCAACTCTGCATTTTGATTGTCTGTGGTTTTCTGTGATGGTTTGCATCTGTCACAAATAGTTTTCTTAATAAGGGATGAGGACTATACCGAACTGCGGATGTAAGGACAAATATTTAGAATGTTGTTAGGGATTATGCTGGTTTCATAAAGTGCTGGTTGTAGTTTCTCTTCTGAGATCCACGACTCCATTAGCCCTGGATAGTTGGCTAGGTTTCCAGTACTGTTTCCCTCTTGTTAAGAAGGTCCTAAGTCCAATTAGAGAGCTGTTGGTTACAAAGGAGGTATGTATGCCACTACTGTACACTTAAGGTTGTAGTACCACACTGGTGTCATTGCAGTTCATAGGCTGCATAACTGAAGAGGACTGTTTGGTTGCCCTTCTCCTTTGGAAGCTTGTATGGTGCTTTCTGGTAACATGAAAGCTAGTCCTCAGAGAGAGGACTTTCAGGTCAGTTCGAGCTCAGGGGCCTCTGGTCCCTGTTTCTGAAGTGCATGCTGTATTTACCAATAGGGACTTACCTTCCATCCAAAAAGCAACCAAAGAAAATAGGAAGAGTAGGCAACGTTTTAGGAGTCTCTTGGACAACTCTGGCCCACAACTCAAAGAAGGGGTTCTCATTCCCAGTGTTGAAGGTTTTGTTAAATAGTCTTTGGCTCTTGGAGAGAGCATTGTCATCTCAGATGAGAAATTTTCCTTTAAACTATACATGTATATTTATAGAAACTTGTGTGAACTATAGTATTTTAGGTAAATAGTTAATAGTATGATTCCTTATCACTGTTGCAGATATCTTACAGCTTCTTTTCTCTCTCTTTCTGTATTTGTCTCCTCCCCTTCACTAATTAGATCCCCTTTCCCCCCTATTTCCTTTGTTCAGAGCACATGTACTTTGCTATCCCCCTGTCTATAGCTCACCATTCCAGCACTGGTAATGATACCCTTTTAATTTCCTGGTTGCTGCAGATACCCAAGGATATGTATTCATATCTGAAGATATGTATTCATATCAGAATAGAGAGAACATGTGATGTTTGTCTTTCTAGATCTGGGTTACCTCACTCAATGTTATCTTTTCGAGTTTCTTCTGTGAAGATTTCATTTTTCTTTGCAACTGTATAGAATAATATTGTATACATAGTATGTATGCATACTACCATGCTTTGTTTCATTTTGATTGAAATTTCATTGAATTTACATGAATGCTTTGGGGAAAAGTAATTTGTAGGCTTGGAGGTAATAAAGATTTTATTAAAGCACAGTATTTGGTAGAAGGTAAATACAGGAAAAATTCCCCAAATGAGCATTTTATTTTAATGCTACAATGTTAAAATATGATGACAATTGAAGAAAGCTCAAATTTCATGATTAAAGCAGTGTTTACTTCTGGTTGTGCATTGGGTTTTTACATTATGGCAGCCCAAATCATTTTGATGTCTCCTTTTTGTTCAGTGAAGCAATAATTATTGTTTATTCCATTGTTCTCTCTATTTGATTGAAAGTTATTGGTATGATTTCTCTAGGAGTAAATTATGAAATGCCTTGAGCTTATAAGATTTCTCTGGAAGATTCATGTAGTTATATATTTCACCTGGAGTCATCCATCTATCTTGTCTAACTTAAAACATTTACTGGTTGTTATACTGATTAATTTAGTTTTAACAGACATTTTAATTTCAAACCATTGATTTTGTCCTATCCATGAGTCCCAGACTTAATAAACACATCCAAGTACACTCACATACAAAGTTTTATTCCATTACATGAATACATTTATTTGAACGGAGAAAGGACTTCTTTAGCAGAGCACAGATTAAAAAAAATATTATCAATGACTGTGACTACATTAAAAATAGAATTCTTTTACCCAAAAATAATTATTAATGATTTTGAAGGGTGTATACAATATGTGCAACTGAGAAGAATTAATTTCAAGAATATTTTATGAAATAATATGTAACCAAGCTACATAAATTAATTCAAATTGAGAAAAATGAATCACAGATTTACAAAAGAATAGCACAAATGGCCTGTTTGTTGTTCAGCCTCACTAGTGTTAAGTTTTAAATAAAACCTATCATTAGATGCATATGACTTGTATTCATAGTATTCATGGCAAATACAAGCTAGCCACTAGTAAGATATGAATTACTTCTAAGAATTATGCAACAGGAAATCTCATCCATTCCTTTATTCTTTTAGTTAAGATATTAGTTAAGGTATTAATTTCTTAACAATCCGTATGTCCCCTCTTAAAAGGATTTTATTGTTTCTTGTCAGATATTAACTACAATGGACACAAGCCAAAGTGATGTGGATACATTTTAATCAGCAGTATATTTTTAATAGAGAGGATAACTTCAATGTGTACAGAGGTGAGTGGATGTCTAATAGAAGAAAGAGTAAATGGGTAAGGATAGATGGGGCATCACTAGGAAGGGAAAGGTAAAAATCCAGAGGTGGCCCGTGCAATTGAAACAATTCCAACTATGTCTGCTATTCGGTAATAATGGACATTAGGGTTGTATCCTCACACAGACTGGTTAACAGGTACCTTATTTTTCCTGATGATTTCATTCCCAATGGATGTTTTTCCAACCTCAAAAAATGCGCATTTAGTAGCAGGAGTTTCAGTACACATTAACGGAACACTGGGATGATTCAAAAGTATAAGCCCTTTAGCTGATGATAGTTTCTATCTTTGTTGTGGAAGAGGCAAGGAGATAAAATCATTTGTAGTGAGACTCTATATTTTGTTATTTATATAAAAAAATGTAAAACTTTTAGTTTAATGTGAAAGAAAAATGTCATTTCTATTGTATGAAGTAATTCTTTTGGTGTATTTGATTCCTTCTGCAAAAACTTGAGGAAAACCAGGTGTCTTAGTTAGGGCAACTATTGCTGTGAGGACATACCATGATCAAAAAGCAACTTGGAGAGAAAAGGATTTATTTGGCTTACACTTCCACTGTTACAGTCTATCACTGAAGGGAATCAGGATAGGAACTCAAAGAGGATAGGAATCTGGAGGCAGGAGCTGATGCAGAGTTCATAGAGGGTGTTGCTTACTGGATTGCTTGTCATGGCTTGCTCAGCCGACTTTCTTGAAGAACCCACTAGCCCAGGGATGGCACCACCCACAATGGGCTGAGCTCTTCCCCATCCAACCACTTAAGAAAATGCTCTATAGGCATGTCTACAGCCTGATCTTATGGAGGCATTTTCTTATTTGAGGTTCTCTCTTCTGAGATAACTTCAGCTTGTGTCAAGTTGACATAAAACTATCCAGCACTGCAGATAGCCAAAGAATGACCTGGGAGTGAAGCAAAGCTATAAACCCTCAAAGCCCATCCCCAATGAAATACTTCCTCCAGCAAAGCTGTACTTTGTGAAGGTTTCACAGCCTTACCTAGCATTATTGCCAGCTTGGGACTCTGTGTTCAAATACCTGAGCCAATAGGGGACATTTACCATCCAAATCACAACACTGTAGATTAATTTTTTGAAGATTCTTGAAAGAAACATGGCAGTCTGTCATTTGTTAAAAACTATTATGCATTTAATCTCCAGTGCTCATATTGTTTTATAAAATAAATGTTAATTTAACAGATAATAAGAACTTAAAGTCATAATATTTCTGGTGTACATGTGCTATTTGATATATTCATATATCACGTAAAATATTTTTGAATTCAGCCATATATATATTATATATATATATATATAATATATATATGACTTCAATATTACTTTTGGTGAAAATGTTAATATTTATTTTGATGTTTTTGTATTACGCTATGAATTCTTGTTCTTTGTAAACATCCTGTACAACAACACCACCTCTGGAATTAGAGTTAGATAGATGATTGTGAAGCCACCATGGGGGTGCTGGGAATGGAGTCCAGGTACTCTGTAAGAGTGACAAGGCCATGTCCCCAGCCTCTCAAGTTTTTGAGGAAGGTCATTATCTAGTTTTTTGTTTTGTTTTGTTTTCTTTTTCTTTAAGCATCCTTTTATGTGGGGAGTAGGGAAGGCTGGCTCTTGGGACGCAGAAAGTTCACAGACCTAACAAAACTCAGGAAAATTATGAAAGCTGCAAGGTTTATTGGGCCACTTCCTGATGTTATGTAAGCTTTGAACATTGCTCAAAAAGAAGAGAGCCTCTGGTGTCTCTGCAAGAAACCTGTGCAGAGAAATTCAGCCCTACAGCTTTTGTGAGTGGCCAGCTCTGCTGAGCTGAGTATTGATACGTTTGCCTGAACTGCCCATGCTCCTATGAGTAACTCCTCTCCTGTCATTCTGTAAGTAAGCTTATTGGTTTACAAGCTAGATTTGGGTGGAATCAATGCTTCGATGTATTGTCATCACTGTCTCTTAGTGAATAGACATTGGATCACATTTTCCCAAGGAAAGTCATACAACATATCTCCATGCTCTAGAGTTCCATAATGTATATACTAATTTACATTCTTGTAAATAGTGTGTGCAATAGTTCCCTTTGCTCTATATAAATCTTTAATGTGTTGTGATTTGAATATGAAGTACATCCTTGTAATTTTTCTCCTCTTGTCTTTAGCTAGTACTTCAGACACTGTTTTGAAAGGGAATAGGCATAGGAGAGAGACTTGTCTCATTTTAATGGGATTACTTCAAGTTTTTCTCTATTTAGGATGATCTTGGATGTGTGTTATATACATCCTTTATTATGTTGAAGTATGCTTCCTCTGGTTCTGCTGTCTCTAGGACTTCTATCCTGAAGGCATATTGGATTTTGTGAAAATCCTTTCCTGAATCTTTTGAGAAGATCTTGTAATTTTTTTAGCTGTCCTCCAGAACTTGATAATCAGAATGTATTGCTGAATACATCACATACTTTATGTATTCATAGAACATGATGAAATCAAGCTGGTATTGACTTGGAAGCTTCATTTTTACTGGACCATTTTCATATTGCTAGAAGACATTATTCTTGCTACTGGGAAACAGAAGTAATACTTAATCTTATCCATCTGTCGAGTCCTCTGAACAACGATAACCTCCCTGGCAAGATATGCCTACAGGTGCAATAGTGGCATAAATCTCAATGAGTGACCAACCATGTTCTGATTGGATTTAAGATCTGATTCATAATATGCAACTTATAACTGGCATTGTTATTTGGGCCAAGAACCTGTGTCTAGATAGGCCTTAGGGAAGCACCTACTATTATTAATCTGCTAATGAGCACTCTTCCTAATGATCTTTCACTATACATGTAGCTTAGTGTATTTGTTAAACTCACCCGAGAAACTTCTTTCTCGTGTGGCCGGCCATTAACATGGAAACACACAACTAGTCAAGGTGGAGAGAGCTAGTGTCAGTGGACAAGTAAGTCCAAACTAGGATAGCTATAGCACACTCCTCCTCCCAAAGCCCAGGGATCATTGTGGAAGAGAGGGCAGGAAGACTGTAAAAGCCAGAGGTGGTGGGTGATTACAAGGAAACCATATTTTCTAGATGCAATGGGCAGTTGCACATATGAACTCACAATAATTATGAGAGAATGCACAAGCCCTGTGGATGCTCAAGCTAGCATGGAGAAAGGAGGTAGACACAAAGTCCCAACCCTAGCTAAGGAGCTATTGGTAACTGATATCTGCTAGGAGGGGGAGAATAAATTCTTTTTAAGGGTGTGGTCCCTGATAGGTCTAATATGCTCCAGTAGTCGGAGACAATTCAAGAGAATAAAGGCAGCACTAATTGTACTCAATGGGTTTTAAAAACACTCAATAAGAGCATAAAATTAGGTGGGTAGGAAGAGAGAAATTGGTCTGAGAGGAGCAGCAAGTTGTGTAAAACTCTCAAATGCATAATAAAATATTTTTTAAAGAAAAAGTGCCTGTGACAAGTTCATGTATATAATATTGGTGGTGCTATGATGAGAGGTACATTTTTTAGAGGATAGGGCATAGATAGAGGGAAGGGATTCAGACACTAAGAGTGGGTCCTTCATCCTATATTGTCCCTTACCTTCTCCTGCCCCTTGTTATTCTCCTCCCATCATTGTGTGAACTGCTCAAAACCCCTCTTGACATGATGAATTGACACCTATGAAACCAGGAGCCAATGTAGAGTGTATCATTCCCTTCCCTCTTTTCTTCACTTTCCCATTTGGTTTATACAGCAACAAATTATTGTGGTATTGGTCCTGTGCTGATTTCACCCACACCACTTCCTACCAGCATTAGAAACAATAAGAAGGGAGTCAACAATAAAAAAAAATCTACCATTCAAAAATTATGTGAAATAAAAAAGTTTTTAAAAAGATATGTTTTGTATCTGTGTGTATGAATACAAAAGTTAACATTAAAATTCGCAGCAATTTTAATATAGCATATTCTGAGAAATTAACCTAAAATCATTTGTTACAGAACCACAACAATGCTCAAAGTTATAGTAAATTATAATAAACCTGTGTTTTATTAAAGATATAATGCTGTTTATTTTAGATAGACTAAGTAAAAGATCATTTGTTTATTATCAAAAATCATTTGTTTTAGCACTTGATGATCAATGGAATTTCTAAGAAACAAACTCTGGGACTAGGTTTGTGGATAGAAGTTTAATGAGGGAATTTATTAAATAATTATTACTTCTAATCAGTGGAGTAATCAGGACATGTACAAACAGATATATTGAATTTCAGTGCCATTACATGAGACCCCCAGCCACTCCTTTGCCCATCCCTGGAAACATGATGCCTGTAATCAAAAGCAAGAAGTCCCCGTTAAATTCCTTTAGAGCAAAAAACTAGCTGTTTCCCATCAGAATCTAGTTTCCCCAGTAGAAATAAAGGATTGGCTTTGTCCTAACCAAGACACCTGGGAAGTGTACCATGAATTCTATTGCTATCAAATAAATATGCCACCCACTTCACCAGAAACAGCCATTTTAGGACTGTGGTTGTTCTCACCCACTCGAGAAACAAGCAGAATAAAGACAAGTGAGATTCTAGTGTGATAGGTCGCATTTGGGACAGGCCTTTTTGAGAACCTGGCATTGGGTTCAATTGCTAGAAATCTGGATATTTAGCGGAGCTAAGTGAGTCCATTGTTGATCCCATGCCTGACTTTCATCCATGATTACTCCACTGAGGAGCAGTTAGCCAATAACGGCCATGATGCAGGCTGGCTGACAACAGTTTGTCAAGGAATTTTGCTTGCTGAATTATTCCATGCCTCTTTTGTGTTGTATGTTCACTGGTGAGTGTGATCCTACAATATACATATCTTTACATCCTGAGTTTTTTCTCATCGATCTATTTCTGTGTCAGTTGATGCAACTTAAAACAGTTCCATCTTCTCACAGAGAGGGCAAATGAGAAAAGTGAGACTTACGTGCCACAATTTATCCTGGTCCCTTTTGGCATCCATTCTTCTTTGTTCTTCCTGTGAAAAATGTGTATCTATAAATAAAAGCTACAAGGTTGTAGATGCCTCAGGCCACGTGAAATGGGTTAGCACCATAAGGCAGAAAATTCACAATAGCGCTTATTTTGTCTGATAAGCATAAAACTGAAAAAAAAATGCAATTTGCGTAAGCATAAGAACTATGTTTCTGACTTCAGCTCATAGGTACAAACTGGTCAGAATATGGACTTAGATTTTGATTAAATGGAATAATGCTGGGGCTCTCTGATGGAACTATTCTGGAGAAACCCTACTATTGTGTTGGGGAATAAAAAACTTTTCTAATAATAATAATATATTTTAGTAGTAGGAGAAAGCACTTCTGATTTTAGTATTTGATTCTTAAACTTGTGCCTTCCACCTGTGGGTTGTAACATACTCTGGGCACTGATAAAGGACATATTATGCATCTTTTGATTGACACATCAATTTTGTAGGCTAGTGAGTATGCTATCAAACATGTGGTGATGTAAGATGTGGTGAGACTAAATACTGTGTGCTTGAATGCATTTCCAACCTTAGATTGCTATAACATATGTGCTATAACAAAGGCTTATGGTATGTGCAATACATGGCAATTGGTAAAGCTTTCTGAAATATCTTATACTTAGTCCTGGAAGAAGAATTATAATAAATATGTATGTAGAAAAAAATGTCTGCCCTGTGTGTACAGAGTGATTTGCAAAAGGTTGCATTATTATCAAAGCAATCTATTCCCTAGAAGAGGATTGACCTCCTCCCTTGCTTGTATGGTTTGTCCAACCTCCTGAGGAATGAGATATGCAGTAGAATCTTCCCCTTTAACTGTTGGGCTTAGCCTTATGAGTTATTTTAATGCAGGGAAAATGTACGGGAATGATTTATACTGCTCACGTACAGACTAGAGACTTTCAGTGTGATTGTTACAGCTGCTTCTGACTTTCTCCTCTTCCACAACAATATAACGTCTCCAACTGGACTCATTCCTTCACCTCCATTGCAGATTAGCATAATTGATTATCAGCCTGCCATCAACTCCCGAAACATGAAATACTTCATGCTGCTGTTGTTATTGTCTCAAGTCACTGATAGTTGGGGACTGATTTCCACTAGGGGGAAAAAAAACCTAGCTAACAAACACTTCCATAGCATAAAAGATCTATGTTAATTATGTTGTCACCAGGTGGCCTATTATTACCCCAGGGATTGAAACCAAATCGGAAGTGAAGCATTGGCTTTTACTTTTGGCAGGTTGAACACAACAGCAGTAGCAAAATTAGCCTGGATAAGGATCTACCTCCTGGACAGCTCACACACAGCCCCCCATCCTGCTGTCTTGGTCCTGTTATCAATAGGTCCTCTGGGAAGCACCTGGATGGCTTACAAAACTAGGGTTCTATGTGCTTGGTCTTTTGATGGGGAGATTCATCCATAGTGACAGCTCACTGGTCAGCATTTATAAAGGTTGAAAATATTTTTACAGTCTGTGTTTGTTTGAGAGGTCTATAACTCACCTCAAATTCCATTACCGGTCTTCATTTTTTTTTTCTTTCAATTTTCTGACTAGCTATTGTCCATGAATCAGTAAAGGAATTGCAGACTACTTCTCTTCTTACTTGAAATCGTACACCCTGCTTTCCAAAGTGACTGCCAGTGTAAGAGAAACCCCCTTCAAAATTTCCTTCAAGACCATTTTTGGTGGACTATAGCATGACAGTCTTCCAGTTTTGAATGTTTGAAAATTCTGAACAATATTATCTGGTAAACCAAGATTCATGTTTTTTTTTTTTGTTTTTCTTGAATTTCTTCCTTTGTCAAATGGTTATGGGCAAGGACACGATAGTTTCCAGCTAGTGCAGAATAAATACACTGCTCCATATTAGTTACAGGTAGTATTGCTTTTCTCTCTTGCAAGTGATGCAATTTGAATGTAAACTTGATGGTCAAGCTTATTAGACATGTAGGGTGAGAGGAAAGTGACAAAGTAGTGAAAATGCGCACACCCAACTTCTTCAAGTTCCTCTACTGTTTATCTGTGCATTGCAGACATCCTCAGACCCAGTGTCATAAATTCCCCCTTTGCTCAGCAGTGGCAAACTGCTGGACTCAGCCTATTCTGTGATTTAGTAGCTCAGCAAACACCTGGCTTACTTCATGCTTTCAGGGTACATGATTACGTATGCACGCTTAACAATTCTATTTTCACTTTGACCAGTACCAAGTGACAGGGGTGCTTTTCATATGCAGAAGCCAGGGGATAAATGATCGGCCTATACACCCAAATGGTAGGGATCTGCGTTACTCATTCTAGTGATAATCAAACTACCAGGAACATTTCTGATGTGGCCTATTTATTGAGTCCAAGTTTTAGGTCAACCATTCTTTACCAGGGAACATTTTTTTTTCTTTTGTTCTGAGCATCATTTGAAACTGTCAAATTTATGATTGCTAAAGAACCAATAAACACCGAGTTCTTCACAGTGAATGGCACAAGGTCAGCAACTTGCATTCAGTGACACAGTCTCCCTACTACTAAAACTTACAGACATTTCTCTAGAATGAAGAATCCCAGAAAATATTTGGATTACATTCCATTTTCTTGTGTGCATTTACTTTACTAAAACAATTTGAAGTCTTACTAATTCAGCCTAATGAGAGTCAGCTGTTGCTGGAGAGCTCCCACCAAGCCCTGCAGTTCCACAACCCATGTATAAAATAAACACACAGACGCTTACATTATTTAAACTGCTTGGCCATTAGCTCAGGCCTATCATTGTCTAGCTCTTACTCTTATATTTAGCCCATTTCTATTAATCTATACTTTGCCACGTGGCTCGTGGCTTACTGGTACCTTACATCTTCCTTGTCCTGGCAGCTGCTCCAGGCAGTCTCTTCCTCCCTTCCTGTTCCCTCAATTCTCCTCTCTGTTAGTCCCGCCTATACTTCCTGTCTGGCTACTGGCCAATCAGTGCTTTATTAACATATTTGTCATACAGAACATCCCACAGTCAATTACAATATTGTCATCAATTTAAATGTCAGTAATAAGGTGCATGATCAAGAGACCCTTTGACTTTATTCCGACACAGCTCTTAGGAAAATAAAGGTAAGCTGATATTGCTGCTGAGAAAGGTAAAAATGTTGAAAATGTGAATTTTCCTGACAGTAATGAAGAAGAGAATTCTCCTCCATACTAGAGACCATTTGTATTCATAGCCCTAGAAAAGACATATCTCTAGCAATATGAATGTGACTGTTACATTATGAGGAAGTTATGTGGTGATCTACCATTATTCTCTTTGACCTGGTTTTTATTTGTTGTTGTTGTTGCACAGGCTAACAGGCAGTTAAGTTAGGGTGTCATAGGAATTACCAGATGCTGTAGCTGGTACTAGTCTTGGCATCTGTTCTAGAATGCATTTTATTTACCCTCTTGACCAGAGTGAAACCATTGTTAGCTCTTGCTTATGCAAATCAGCTACTACATAGATTTATATAGTGATCACCCTGTCACAGATAATTTCCTGATCAATTTAGACTGGAGTCTTCAATGAATCTCTGCAGAAGGTATATGTGTAGATCATTGTGCTTCTTGTGTGTAGCAGAGAGAGCCCAACATTTATTGTAGGCTAAGATTTGTAACTCTAGAGAAGGAGATGACAGCATGCTTTGTTAGTAGCCGTAGGGAATTAGGTTGAATTTCCCCATATCTAGGAAAATAAGAGGAGTTGGCAGTGTATGTTAGTTGTGCATTTCTTTGACAAAAGTCACTGAGATAAGCAAAGAAGAAGGAATTTTTCCTCATGATTTCAAAAGTCTTAGTGTAGGGAATCTTTCTCTGTCTCTCCAGCTAGCTCCCAAATAATAACATGGAGACTTATAATTAATTTTGAAAGCTTGGCCTTAGCTTAGGCTTATCCCACTAGTTCTTATAACTTAAATTAACCCATTTATTTTAATCTACATTCTGTCATATGGCTTATTACTTCATCTCTCTATACTGCTCATTCTGCTTCATCTGTGTCTGGCTGGTGACTCTGCCTTCTTCCCAGAGTTCTCTCTCCGCCCTGAAGTCCTGCCTATACCTCCTGCCTAGCTATTGGCTATTGAACTTTTTATTACACCAATCACAGTAGTACTTTTTCACACAGTGTACAAATATCCCACAACAGGTTAGTCCATGGCTACTTCATCCCAGTGCATGGTCACTTGGGAAAGCAGCATGGTCTCAGAAGCATGTGGTGGAAGAGAGCTTTTTCTCACTTCTGGATAAGAGGAAGCAGAGAGAAGGGAAACTGTGGTTCTCAGTTACCTTTGTCTTTCCCACTTTTGTGTTATGTTGGCTGACAGCCCATGAGACCATACAACTCATATTCAGAGTGAGACTTTCCTTTCAGCTAATCCTTTTTAAAGTATATTTCCAGATACAACCACAGATGTCCTCACCAGACTCTTAGGTGATTCTGTTTGCTGTGACATTTACAATGAAGAGTAACTATTGTATAAAGAGAAAATAAGAATTCAGGAGCTCAATATTCTCCTACCAATGTTCTATTCAGTACTTAACACAATAAAGCAAATGCTTAATTACAGTAATCACACACACATATAATACATTCATCACAATCACTTATATTTTATGCCTTCTGGTCTAGTGTAGAGTCCAATCATAAAATACTTTTGAGACCATTGCTAATAGAAATTAGTGGCATTCAATAATGAATAACACATCTGGAGTATTACCTTTTTCCCCTTAAGTAATTCCATGAACTTCCAGTCTAGTTTATTAAAAACATATATTTTGATAGAGACATTGAGATAAAAAGAATGACAGGTCAGATGATAATTAACTTGGAAGATGTAGTTTATCACTTAAGTTCTTGAGAAAGGAACACACTATGTCCACACAAGAAAGCATCAGAGCTTGGCAGGAGGCAGGAAGAGATGGGGGATTCTAGAATATAACTTCATTTGTGGTTTTAATAGCATTATTTAAGACAAGATGTACAGGTCTAGGATTGGTTCATTTTAGTAACTTTAGTTGGTTCCTGGGTAGAAGAGCTGCCTTTTGCTGTCTGGCACCTGATTCAGGGCATGTAGTTATTGGCTTGAACAAAACATTCCTCCAAAGGAGGTGGCTGATTGTGAGCTCAGGATTAATTGGTTTGTACTTGCAAAGTATGCTCCTAATTAAACTGTTGTCTGTGTCTAGAAATGCTTACCCTGGAGGTACAGTTCCTAGATATCTAAGCATCGAAACACAGAAGATAAAATAGCTCATGGAAAATGAAAATCGAAACAAACACAAAGCCAATACGAAAAAAAATTAACAAAACAAAATAAAATGAAATTTCCCCCAACACATCCACACATACACACGCACACAGCCCAAAAAGGAACTAATAAATAAATAAAATTAAAATACTGAGCCATTTGTGTTCTGCCTTGGGTTATGATGCAGATTATTTGTTTTGCTTTGTTTTTGTTTTGAGAGAGAACATGAAGTTGGATGTGGAGAGAAGTAGATAGGATCTGGGAGCAGCTGGGGAGTGGAAATAATATGATCATAGCATATTGCTTGAAAAATTTTAAATAATTATTTTTCTTTTGCTATATAAAGCAACAATCAAAGCATCAAAATGTTTTACGCAAGGGGAGGCTACTTCCTACCTGCCTTGAGCAGCAAGCACACACTGGAAAGATAAAACTTCTGAGAAGGTGGATTTGAGAAGATTTTGCTGCTCATGTTTTAGCACTTCTAAAACACACTGTCTTAAGGTTCATGTTCCGTTCTATTAATGAGCTATATTTTAGCCAATATTTGTTGTCACTGTAGGAGGGAAAAATCTCTTTGAAATATTCCCTAAACACTTTCTGATTTTTTTTTTTAAAGTCACTTTATGCTTAGTTGGGCACTCAGCACCCCACTTTGTCCCTTTTATTGTTTATGCCTTCTAAGCTAGTCAGAAACAGCCAAATGACTGCACAATCTTTATAATCAGGACTGTTGTCATAGCTACCAATGCTTCAGCCACTTGACCTCTATCCAAACAACACCACCCACCTCATGCTGCTGGTAGGGATAATTTGAGTTACGATGCTGCCACACAACACAGAATTACCAGTGGTACCTAACCCTCAGTGGAGAGGCTATTTCATCTCTTCTCAAACACATGAGTAGCTCAAAAAAATATCTTATGTTGATATGATTCTAAACCCTGAGAGGTGAAAATCGTTGCTTCCTGTAGCTTCTCACAAGTCAGTAACTGTGTCAAAGTATGCCTTGACTGGGAAAAAAAAAAATCTCTCGCAGCGAGGCAAGTTTGAAAAATTGATTTTAGACAGATGTGGGCAGGATCGAATGAAAGCATGAAGGGCAACTGCGGTCCCCCAAAATAGCGAAAGTGTGTCACCTTCTAACACTTCAGCCCAAAGTGGTGAGAGGAAAAGCTGCTACCCAAAGCTCATGGTGGGTATGGTTGTGGAGAGGGCTCAGACCAGAACAACTGCCTATTGGAGGTCCGCAGCCTTTGGCATTGACTCTGAAGGAAGAAACGTCCACAAACAAAAACTGGACTTCAGTTGCCCCTACCTTTTTTCATCTGCAAGATGCTTCTGTGGGCTGGAAATAAAATAAATAGACTACAAATGTGAAAGCAGGTCGACCGAGCTCATTGCTAGGATTCTGCTCTCACTCTTCAGGGTCTAATGTCTTATATCATCAGGGGGCGTGGGCGACTGCGTCCTGCCTTAAAAAGCCGGACACAGACCCCCACCCTCTCGTTCTGTTTCCTCTCTGCTCTGCCCTGCTCCCTGCTTGGCTCTCTGCTTCCCTCCCCCGGCCAGGCCTGGCTTCTCCCTCTCATCCCCTCTTCTTTCTAATAAAGACCATTCTAACTCCGAGAGCCATGGCCCGTGACTCTCCCACCAACCAGCGCCGCTTTACCCATCACTCACGAGGATCAAAATTCAAAGTCCGTAAAGAAAAGTCTGAAGTTCCGATTAGGAAAGCACAGAAAGGACAATGACCAGCGGAGGTGCCAGTAAAGGAAGCAGTGAAGTCCGTCTCGAACGTCCTGATCTTTTTCTTGTACGTCATTGCGGTTGGGATCTGCAATGTCCTCTGAAGACCAATATACTAAAGGATTGCTTCCCAGCCAGTGAGACTGTTGGGAAACTGTAGTCTTTCTGAAGTAAAATCTAACTGTAGGTCTCCATGTCGTGGTGGATGTGGGACAGCAGGAGAAGAGCCCCTCATTTCTTCCATGTTTCTTCTGCTTCCTGGCCTCTATGAGGTAGGAACATTTGACCTATGACTGTCTTAGTGGCTTTTCTATTGCAGGGATAAAACATCACGACAAAGGCGACTTATAAAAGGAAGGTTTTAATTGGGTTTATGCGTTCAAAGAGTTTGAGTCCATGACATTGGAACAAATGCATGGTAGCGGGAACAGCTGGAGAGCTCACGACGTAACCAGAAATTCAGAGGCAGAGAGGAGGAACCCTGGGAACGAAGTGCGTCTTTTGAAACTTCATATCCTAGTGACATATCTCCTCCAACAAGACGTTCTGGTCTTTTGCCAAGAGTTCCACTGATTGGGGGACCAAAAATTCAAGCATATGAGCCTACTGGAGATATTCTCATTCAAACCACAACACTCTGTTCTCTGACTCCCATAGTCTTGTAACCATATCAAAATGAAAAATTCATTCAGTGCAACTTCTAAAGTCCCCATGGTTTTTCAATCATGACATTTTAAAAGTCCAAATTCCAAAGTCTCTTCGGACGCTCAAGGCCATCTCTTGATTGCAAACAACTGTGAGATCAAAAAAAAAAAAAAAATCAAATGACATATTTCTAATTTGCCATGTCATAGTATGTTCAAGATGATGGTAATGCAAGTATAGTGAGAAAATACTGTGCAAAAGCAAGATGGAAATCAAGCATGGCAAATGCCAAGTCCTGTAACTCCATGTCTGATGTGAGAGGGTTTATACAGCTCTGATAGTCTTTCTGGCTTGGCTATGTGCAACGTATTTCCCTGTCTTGAAGCTGGTTCGGTTCTTTTATGTAGAACTCCTTGACAGATATTCCAGAGTTCTGGTCCCTCTGAAATCTTAGGGTAACCAGTGTGGTCCAGGCTTCACTTTCACATCTTCATGCAATAGTCTCTAAGGGCCTTCATGCGTTGGCTCTGCAGCCTGGCCTTAGCAGTTCTCTTTAACCACAGAAGATTCTATAGCCCCTTTACTGCTGTATTCTGATGACTCTAAAGTCAGAACCATGTGGACATCACAGGAAATTTAGCTGCCTGCTTGAGATGATGCCTAACCCCCCTGAATTGTATTTTTAGTAGCTTTATTTGATTCTTTTAGGAGTAGAATATTCCTAAGGCCTTTTCTTTTCACAAGTGGGAAGAGTAGGATGGTGGGGTCTTGGCCTGAGGGCACCCCTCCTTGTATTCAAAAGAAGATCAGGCCTGTCTTTAATCTCTTTATTTCCTGGTTCTCTTTTTCTCTTCAAGTTGTGCATTGTGTAGTTCTTTTTGCCCCACCTTTTCATTATAGAACAGCTATTACTTATAACAATGTCACAAAGACAATATTAGGCTGTCTTAAAATGTTATCTGCCAGAGAAATTAATCTCTTACATTTCAATTTAGCCTCAGGGAAAATTCTTAGGGTAAAGGCAGAAAGCAGGCCCATTCTTTTCTAAAAATCACAAGAATTGGATGCAACCTAGTTATCTAATTCACCTCTTTGAAAGTTCTTAATCTGGCCTTGTGTAGTTCACATTTCTCTCAGCACCACTGTTTACAAAGCTTATTCCAGGATGACCCTTCAAGCTCTGCTTACAGTATTCAACTGCTTTTCTAGTCAAAATTCCAGTCTTCTGCATTCCTACAAAAAACACCATGGTCAGGCCTGTCGAAGCAATATCTCACTTTCTACTGCCAATTTCTGTCTTACTTTTCTTTTTCTGTGATAACGGCAATTTATAACAGAAAGCACATAATTTGGTTTAAGGTTTCAGAGTTACAGTCCATGATAGCTGATCAAAGACATGGAAGCAGGAACGGATGTGAGTTCACATCTTGATCTGTAAGATCTCTATGACTATAGCCCTTGGTAAGTTGACTTTTCTCCAGTGGAAGAACACACCACCAAGAATGTTTGGGCAGCACAAATTGGTCTTGAAGGACTAAAAAAAGTCACATAGTTGGATGGGTAGGGAAAGGAGAGAGAAATTGTGGGAGTCTGCCAGAGTCCAGCTCTGACATGTTCCCACCTTTCCTAGAGTTCTAGGGTAGAAGAGAGAGGAATGAGGAAATGATAGATAGAAAGATAGAGGTGATAAGAAAGACAGAGACACAGGATAGCTTCAGCCACCCAGAACTTTATTCAAAAGGGCTTTTTATAATATGCCAAAAGGAGACGCAAAAGACCTCTCCCTTGTAAGATCAAAGCTCATCGTACAGCTAAGTGTAGATCCTTTCAAACACCTGATAAATACATCTGTGGGCAAATCATCCCCTTATGCAATCCTTCTGGGTAAAGCAAGCTCAGATTCTCTGACCCTGCATAAGGTCTCACTAGGAAGCCTCAGTGGACCACCACAATAAATGAAGTTAGTTGGGAGAGCTGGTGAATGTAATCAAGACATATGGTATGAACTCTAAAAGAACTAATAGAAACAATAGATCTAAACAATAAGCCATATACATGTTCTACATTTAAAAATGATGATTTTTGGTCTTTATAATTAAAACTCAAAATATATCTATTCAGTCAATTACCAATAAAGTTGTCATTTTTCCTATTGGTTACACTTTATAAGTCACGTTTGATTGATGAAGAACAGAGATATTTATTGCTTTGAACAAACTTAAAATTAGGAGTTGATATCCAAAAAGAGCCATTGAGATTTAAATTCCATATTCTTCATCATCATGATCACACAGTGAATGTAGTAGTAATAGTAATAATAGTGATAATAATAAGTATGTACATTAATATTCAGATGTTTATAAATGTTTTTAAATAATTTAGTGTAATCATAGTAATACTAGACTTAACTTTGGGGTCATTACATAAATGAACAGTTTATGTTATAACCTGAATATTTGAATTTAAACAGAGTGTCTATGTATGACTTAGCAGATACCTTTAATATTTTAATCCATAAAGAACTCCCTGAATGAAATGATTAGTTTTAACAGTTGTTTTCTCTTAAATTTCTCCAAATTTTAGAACAATTTTCTCCCAATAGCCAAGATATGTTTTTTAAAAGTGAATGTGAGTTCAGTATTATTTAATAAAATACAGTTAAATTCCCAGTGGAAACTCTAGAGAGTAAACACAAACGCAAGAACAGAATGAAACCCAGTAAGCTGCCTGGGGCCCTTTGAAATCGAGCAGCGCTTGATTGAAGAGAATGGCATTATTGCGATGTGAACCTGCACATCAGGCCGAGAGCTGGTTCCCCATTGGAAGTAACTGTTTGCACTTCACCTTCACTTATAGAGACTTTAAAACAACCTGTCAACTTGCTGAAAGTAGTTTGGTCACTGCTTTTTAAAAGAGACAATTTTTGTCCAACCTCAAGTGTTCCTGATAAGAAAAATAACTAAATTAAAACCGGAACATCTAAATTGTATTATGAACATTTTTCTGTACTTAATTAGGAGAAGACCAAGTTATGATTATTCTAATCCCTCAACTATCATTTTAAGTAGCTACATATGGGAACTGCTAGGGTATAATTTGTGTATTGACTAAGAACATTTGTCGAATAGCTCATTGGTGTGGTTTAACAAACTGTTCTGTTATTTCACATAATCAATGACCACCATCAGAGTAGCAGAAATTAAAATACTATTAGTCTCCCTAATTTTCCTGGAAGAGACAGCCCAGAGTACATATGGGCTGCATAATTTGATTACCTGCTTTGCGATCCTTTTTCTCTATTTTTACCAGAGTGCTTCCTCTTGTTCATCTATAATGTGCTAATTTTTAGGTTTTACTTCATGGTTAGATTAGGGGATATGTCTTCCCTGCCTTCCCACACATCCACTTCCAAAGTGCAATGAAAACCCTTTCTTGTATTACTCTATGGGTTACATGATAGCCGTAATTCACAGGAATTTATGGAACAGATGTGTTTTTCTGCTTTATCTCTCAGAAGGACCTATATTTTTATGGTGACATGAAAATGGTAGGGACTTCTACACAATCATTTTTATTACAGCAGTCTTCTCAATAGCCAGGTACATGACCAGTCTTGGTACATATCAGTGGACTGCTGGATAGAGAGAATGCGGTACATTCACATACTCAAATTTTATTCAATTGCAAAGAACAAAATTATGCCTTTCATAGGCAAACTAATTAAACCAGTGTCCTTGGTGGCTTTCTATTATTGTGATAAAACACCATGACCAAAAGCAACATGAGGCAAAAAAAAAAAAAAAAAAAAAAAAAGCTTATTTGGCTTAATTTTGTATACTATGGTCCATCACTGAGGGAAGCCTGGGAAGAATTCCAGGCAGGAACCTGGGTGGGGGAACTAAAACAGAAATTAATTACAGAAGGAGACTGCTTACTAGCTTACTCCCTATGGCTTGCCAGGCCTGCTTTCTTATAACATATCAAACTACCTGGCCAGGGGTGTGATTCCCCACAGTGGGAGGGGGTCTCCTATAATCAATCACTAATCAAGAAAATGTCAGATAGACTTGCCCACAGGCAATCTGTTGGAAGCCTTTTCTCATTTGAAATTCCTTTTCAATGGTAAATTCAGCTTGTATCAAGTTGAGAAAAAATAACTAGTACCACTGAGTTCATCAAAAAAGAGAAATAATCCATGCTAGCAAAGATAGATGTTTTCTCTCATATATAGAATGAACATCTATAAAACAGAAAATAAGAAATTTGAGCAGGGAGTATTTGGGGGAGAGGAAAAGAGAATAATGGGAGGAGAAAGGGTGGAGAAGAGAGTTGATGTGCATAAAGAACATCAAAGTACAATATGTATATATATGAAAATATCTTAGTGAAATTCGGGAATGTAAGCTAACAAAATGCCTAAAAATATGACAGAGTTGAAATGAGAAAAACATTTTTTTAATTGTCTGTGGTGGATGAATGCATAAAAATGTAATTGGTGGTGAAAATGTAAAACCCTAGACAAGGCTCCATGGCTCCTTAATACCGAGTGTAATAGCAAAGCAATTCACTCAAGTAGAGATTGGGACAAGTGTTAGAGCAACTTCCTTAATCCTTAATGTGATGTTTTTATTTATGTAAAGTGATAAAAATAACTGCACTGGAGTCACAGAATGAAGCATGTATTTATACTAAATAATTTTCTCAATATTATCATAAAACCTTGAATCTACTTGGCATCTCATTTGGTAGGCTGTCTGTAGACCCTCTAAGTGCTATTAAATCAGCCAGCAAGGTAATTTAATGTGATTAAAGACACACACACACACACACACACACACACACACATTGTATTATATATAATAGTTACATATTTTATATATACATATATATAAAACTTTCAATTAATGACAGTGAGAATGAAGTAGAATTAACCAATATTTATCTTACTGTAAAAGTGTGAAGAAATAAACCACAAGTATTTCAATATCATTTTGGATTTTTGTATATAAAGCCTCTTTAAGTATCTAGTGTAGTTTTTGGAGGTTATGATATGTAGATTCCATATGTCATTGATATTATACAAATAATTTAAATCCTCTAAATTGTTTGCATTTTTAAATGAGCCAAAGTAAAGTTACTTTAGACTAACAACCTTGTCAATTATGTTTATAAGCATGTCATAAGTGCTTGTTTCAGAACCTGAGAGATGGCTAAGTGTTCAAAGCCACTATCTCCAAATTGATGGCATGAACTTCATCCCCAGAATTCACATAGAGGAAAGTCAACCAAGTATTACAGGTTGTCTTCACACACACACACACACACACACACACACACACACACACACACACAC
>CABHPQ010163948.1:31341-83361 GCA_902168405.1 Peromyscus aztecus
TGTGTGTGTGTGTGTGTGTGTGTGTGTGTGTGTGTGTGTGTGTGTGTTTGTGTATGCTGTACATGTATGTGTACAGGTGCAGTCTCCAAAGTGGTTGTGCTGGGAGTCACGAGTTAGCAATTAGATGTCTTCATTTATCAATGTCCACTTATTTCTTTCTTTGAGACAAGGTCTCTCACTAACCCTGGAACTATACATTTCTGCTGCACTGGCTGGTCATCAAGCTAGTAGGGGTACCAGTTTCTGCCCTATCCCAGCACTGATGCCACAGACATATGTTGACATACTTGGCTTCTCCAAATGGGTGCTGAGATTCCAACACAAGTGTGTATGCTTAGATAAACAAGCTCTTTATCCACTGAGGCATCTGACCAATCTGATATGTTAAAGCCTTTTAAAATAGTTGTTGATTACATTTTCAGATACATTCTTTTAATGACAATAAAACAGATGGGGCTGGAGAAATGATTCATAGGTTAAGAGCACTAGTTTCGGGCAACCGGAAGACTTTTATGATAAAAATTTAAGACATTTACCCCCTGGCAGTGGGATCAGGATCCATCCCTAGGAGATGAATGGACTTTTTGGAGCTCACTGCCTATGGTGGGACAACTTACACAGCCTTGGTGTTGGGGGAGGGGCTTGAACCTTCCTAAACTGAGTGTGTCAGACTCTGCTGACTCTTCATGGCAGGCCTTGCCTTGAAGGAAATGGGAATGGGGGGTGGGTTTGGGGGAAATCTGGGTGTGGGAGGACAGAAGGGAGGGGATCTGTGGTTGGCATGTAAAAAGGGCGGTGGTGGTGCATACCTTTAATCCCAGCACTCGAGAGGCAGAGTCAGGCGGATCTCTGTGAGTTCGAGGCCAGCCTGGGCTACAGAGTGAGTTCCAGGAAAGGCACAATGCTACACAGAGAAACCCTGTCTTGAAAAACCAAAAAAAAGAAAGAAAATTTCTTAATAAAAAAATTAAGAAGAGAAAAAAATTTAAGACATTGAAGAAAGAAATTGAAAAAGGTATCAGAAGATGGAAAGATCTTCTATACTCGTGGATGAGTAGGATTAATAAAGTAAAAATGGCAATCTTACCAAGAGCAGTCTATAGATTCAATGCAATGTGCATAAAAATTACAACATAATTTTTCACAGAGAAAATTCTTATCTTCATATGGAAACAACAATAGCCACAAGGAACCAGGATAGCTAAAACAATCCCAAATAATCAAAGAAATGCTAGAGGTACTACCATTCCTGACCTCAAATTGTGCAAAAGAGCTATAGCACAAAAACAGACACAGTGTTATGAGAAAAGTAACCTCCAAAGATGTTTATGAGTTTGTTTGTTTGTTTGTTTTTTTGGCCATCTACTGCTGAGAATGTTGTCTACCCTTAAGAGTGGTTTGTTTTCCCAGTGAGACTCCCTTGGAGAAAACTAAATTTTCATTTACAAGTGAAATTAATTGGGCATTGCTTCTGGGTTATGGATTGAGTCATGTGCCCACTTTTCTGCTCTAGTGCCCCATCAGGTACAGACTCCTGCAGTCCCACTGAATGCTGCCACAGTCTCTGTAAGTTCACATTTGTTGGTTCTGCTGTGATTAGAAGGCATTGTTTCCTTGGCATCCTCTATTTCCTTGGGCACATACAAATTTTCTGCCCTGTCTTCACCTCCAATACTATTGCTCTTGGTACTGGATGGTATTCTGCAAACTACCAAAGGAGAAAAGAAAAACACCAACCCAGCTACAAAACTGCTGATCTACAACGGAGTCCTTCCTGCCTATAAGATACTAGTTCAATGGTGGCTACAAAGGTTCTGGAATAACCAACCAATATCTAATTTGATTGAAGGTCTACTCCATGATGGAACCCATACTCAACACTGCTTGGGTGACCAAGAACCTGAGACTAGTTTGCCCAGGGATCTAAGGGAGCCCCAAACACCTATTCTACAAGAAGAATGTAGCAATAAAATGGTTCTTAGTGACATTCTTCAATACTCATAGATCAGTGCTGTACTCAGCCATCATCAGAGAAGCTACTTCCTGAATCAGGTGGGGACAAAGAGAGATGCACAACTAAACAGTATTCAGAGAGTGAGTGACTCCAAAACACTCACTCCTAAAACAGATGACTCCATCAAATCCCTCCCCTCAGGACCAGACAGTGAAGATTGTTTTGATAGGAAGAATCATGTGGGAGTCTATTCATTCAAATTATCTCATATAGACTGCAACAAATGTCAAAGATGACAGAGATGCAGAGGGAATGATTCATGTCCTCTTTTTGCATATCTTAACTGTTTGGCTGATGAATAAATCAAAGAGATCTTTAAATTTATTATGAATTGGTCTTGCAGTGGACCCAAATTTTGTTCCTATTTGCTACATCTGGTATCTCACAACCATCTCTAACTCTAGCTCCAGGAGTCCATTGCCTTCTTCTAGCTTCTGCAAACACTGAACCTCCACATGCACATTACAATATGCCTCCTTTCCTACATATGCACATAATTAAAAATAAGGTAATTTTTTAAAAGAATTGTGTTATCTCCATAAATAAAGAGGAATATGCAAGTAATGTGCTGGATATTTCAAAGGGACTATGGAATAAGGAGGAAGGGGCATGCACTATCAGATTTGACCTAAATTAGCTCAAAAGATAGGGAGTGCAGTAGGTATGTACTATATCCTCGGGTTTATTTTCCTTTCATTATTTTTGACTTTCATAGTTAATTTATGACATCACTCTGTGGTGATTTGGTAATGGATGAGCTTTGTGATTTTTCTCCCTGATGGACAAGAATCCATGCTGAACTGCAGACTAATGTAGAATGACTCTTGTTTGTTTTGTATTGTAAGCTGTAATCATCTGTCATCTACCCGATTGGGATTTTCTTGCTTTCTGGAGTCAGACTGAATTCCATCAAGAGAGGACAACAAGAATAAGTAGGAAAGCAGAGGAAGCAATTTGAGGTTCTTTCTTTCCCTTTCTTTTTTCACTGTTTTATTAAATTTGTTCTTTATTTCATACAAGTATATCATGTACTCTGTTTATAGTAACTCCCAACCTGATACCATGTTATTCTGTCACAAAATATTCCATTTCTCTTTCCCACGAGTCCTTTCCTCACATTCATGCCTTCTTACACTGTTTTGAGGAGCACTGCATTTAACCATGGTTTTCTGTTTGGTTTTGGAACTATTCTTAAGGTAATGGCAGGCTCACATGGTTGGCACACAACTGAAAACAATGACTGTTCCTCCCCTAGAACCATCAATAGCCAGCAGATTAACAAAGAGTGTCTCATGAGTTCCTTCTTAATAGATAATTGACCATCAACAAACACAGATGTCTGTAGGCCGATTGTAGGCCAGTGCAGTTACTATGGCATTGTAGCTGCACTTACTGTGCCGTCCAAACAAGACAGCATTTCACAGCCTTTCTGCATGTCTTCTAGATTTTCCACTATTTCTGTTCCTTCTTCCAAGATGTTCCCTGACGCTTAGATAGGGTATTTTAAATGTCTGGTTTATGTCATGACGTGGAAATCCACAGAGACAGATGACCTGGACTTGTGGGAGCACACGGACACTAGACTGGCAGCTGGGGAGCATACCTGGGACTGAAATAGGACCTCTGCATGTGGGCGACAGTTTTGTAGCCTGGCCTGTTTGTGGGACCTCTGGCAGTGGGACCAGGATCTATCCCTGGTGCATGATCTGGTTTTTTGAAGCCCGTTCCATATCGTGGGGTGTCTTGCTCAGCCTTGATGAGGAGGTGAGGCCTGTGGGGGATGGCTTGGTCCTGCCTCAACTGAAAGTGCCAGGCCTTGTTGATTCCTCTTTCTGAGGAGTGGATGGGGGTGGGTTGGAGGAGGTGATGAGGGGATCAGGAGGAGGGGAGGGAGGGGGAACAGTAGTTGGTATGTAAAATGAATAAAAGAATAAATTAAAAATAAAAAAGTCTGGTTTATGGCTGAGCACTGAACCAGCATTTGTTCTCAGTAACTTGAGCAGCCATGTATCTCTGCATCAAGTACCTTTCATTGCAAAGAGGCTTCTCTGATTAAAGCTGGGGATAGCATTTGTCTCTGGATATACCTAAATGTTTGGAAAGCATCTTGGCACCATGATATTTAGCTAACTAGCAGTGCTAAATTTGCCACTAGGGCTGAAAATCACCTCAGCCAAGAGTTTTTGACCAGGCTCAGAGGACCAGACATGAATTCCCTTTTCTTGTGTCAGGCACAAAACCCTCCAGAGAACGATGGGTACCCCCATATCAGTCTTGCTAGGATTGCAACAGTGGACACCACCTTTTGCCTGGCTAGTGGATACTGTGTTTGTGGAGTTCACAGATGGATAACACTGCTTATGCCTTTGTCCCCCAGCACATTGTGTAGCTTTCTAGCACTATGCAAGCTCTCCAGAGGGAGAAAGCATCAGCCTTGTTACAGCTTGAGTTCTCTATCTCTTTTAATCACGGTGTATAATATCTTTAGCAATAGGATCTTGTCTACTAGTTCTGATAGGCAAACAAGAGGAATGACAAAAGCCTGCATTGTTTTAGGATCCTAGGACTTTCTAGTCTAGAAGCTCACAAAGAGATATCTCACATTTAGCACTGAAGTTTTTGTTTAATACCTATAGCTTTCAGAAAAAAAAGAAGTATTGAGCCCTCCGGAATATCTCCCTTTTTACTCTCACTTTTGAATTATGATTTTTTTAAGTAGGTTTATACATGACTTCTGTCTTAGTAAGGGTTTCTATTGCTGGGAAGAGACACCATGACCACAAAAACTCTCATAAAGGAAAACATTTAATTGGGGCTGGCTTACCAGTTCAGAGGTTTAGTCCATTATTGTCATGGTGGGAAGCATGGAGGCATACAGGCAAACATGGTGCTGGTGAAGGAACTGAGATTTCTACAATTGGATCCGCAGGCAGCAGGAAGAGAGAGACACTGGACCTGGCTTGAGCATTTGAAACCTCAAAGCCCACCCCTAGTGACACACTTCCTCCCACAAGGCCATGCCTACTCTGACAAGGCTACACTTCCTAATAGTACCACTTCATATAGGCCTATTCCTATAGGCCTATGGGGGGCATTTTCATTAAAACCACCCCAGCTATTAACAAAACCTTTGTTTTGACTGTTTTCCCCCCTCGTATTCCCCATATCCTCATTCCCAATCATATGTAAATTTTCTCTACCTATTATCCCCTTCTCTGTTTCATAATACATTTGTTTGATGATCCCTCCTCCATTAAAAAAAAACCCACATGAATAGCCTTTTTCTACGTTCTAAGCTTCTACATGTACTCCAAGTTAATGACACCACTCTAAATATTTGAAGCTAGAATCCACATATGAGAGAAAACACATGGGGTTTCTCTTTCTGAGTCTGAGTTACCTCACTCAGTAGGATTTATTCCTTGTCCACCAATTTACCTGCATGTTTCATAATTTAATTTTCCTTTATAGTTAAACATAATCCCATTGTGTATATGCATAAAAATTTCATTATCCATTTATCAGTTCCATTTCTGAGCTGTGCTGATGAGTGTTAACTGTCAGCTTGACACAAGTTAGAATCACATGGGAAGAGAGACTTAATTAATAATGAAAAACTCTATAGACCAGTCTGGCTTTTGGGCATATCTGTGGAGGACTGTCTTGGTTGTTAACTGATGTAGGAAGACACACGTTACTGTGAGTGGCACCATTTTCTAGGCTGGTCCTTGAACTGTGCAAGAATGGAGAGAGCTAGTAAGGAAGCAGGAGGCAGAGTGGATGTGTTAGCTTCTCTCTGATCTTGACTATACATGTCACATGACTACTGCTTCTCTCTGATCTTGACTATAGATGTCATATGACCACTACCTCAAGCTCCCACCTCTGGGACTACCTTGCCATAATGAACCATAACCTGAAATTATTAACCAAATAAAAACCCTACTTCCCCCAAGTTTCATTTGATTTGGATAATTTATCATAGCAGCAGAAATGAAACTAGAATATAAGCTATTATGAACAGAGCAGCAATGAATGTGGTTGAACTTGTATCTCCGTAGTAGGACATAGAAACCTTTGGGTGGTAGAGTTGGATCGCATGGTAGTTCTGTTTATCATTTTCTGTAAACTACATGCTGACTTACAACATGGCTGCACCAATTTACATGTCTCCCAGCAGTTAGCTGTTTCTCCCAAATCCTTGCCAGCATTTGTTCTTTTTAAAATTTTTAATCTTAATTAGTATACTTATCTTAAGGCTCGTTACAGTTATTTTTGTTAATTTTTGAGATTGCATTTTATTTTTATTTATTTATTTATTTATTTATTTATTTTGGTTTTTTGAGACAGGGTTTCTCTGTGTAGCTTTGCGCCTCTCCTCGAGCTCACTTGGTAGCCCAGGCTGGCCTCGAACTCACAGAGATCCTCCTGGCTCTGCCTCCCGAGTGCTGGGATTAAAGGCGTGCACCACCAACGCCCGGCGAGATTGCATTTTAATGACTTCATTTCTCCCTTCCCTCTCCTACTTCCAAACGATCTCATATACCCCTCCCACTCTCCTTCAAATTCATGGCTTCTTTTTCCATCAATTGTTATTTCATGAATATATTTATTTGCATATAGATATACATCCCCAAATATAGCCTGTTGAATTCATATGTACTTGTATATGTGTACTTGCATATATGTTTTCAGGAATGACCATTTGACCAAATGACATTGAACAGCCAACTGGTGTGCTCTTCCTTGGTAGGGCCATCTCTCTTGCTGCTATCTTTACTTACTTACCTGTGGTTCTCTGTGTAGGAGTTGAGACCCCTTGCAGCTTATCATATACTCTGGTATCTTACTTTCTAGAACACATTTGGGTAGTCATGCTGGTGAGACTTTATAGGTGTAGCTTCTGATTTTTACCAGGAGACATACGCTAACAGCAAAGTACCTGAAACTCTGGCTCTTTACAATCTTTATTGCTTATCTTCCACAATGCTTCCTGAGACTTAACTATGGGAGTGTTTGTAGATGTATCCGGTGAGACTGGACTCCACAACTCTGCATTTTGCTTCCTTAGCAGTAACCAAAAGATTGAATAATATCCCATGCTAATGGATTGGAGTATTTAATATTGTGAAAATGGCCATTCTAGTTAAAGCAAGGTGCAAATCAAATGCAATCCTAGTCAAAATTTCAGAGCCATTCTTCACAGGCATAGAAAATGCCTTAAAATTTATATGGAAGGAGAGGAAGGGGGAAAGGATGTCATTATATTATTACATTTTAAAAGAGAAAATGCTATTTGAATTATTATTTGCCAACACAGAGGACAACAAATAATCAAAATGATCCTGAACAAAAAGAATACTGTAGGTGACATTACTCTACCTGATGTCAAGTTATATGAAGCGATATAATGATAGAATCTGTGTGGCACTAGCACAGAAACTGACATATAGGCCAATGGAATAGAATAGACTATTCAACAATAACTCCACAAAACCACAGCTACCTTATTTTTGTTAATACCAGAAATACACACTGAAGACAAGACAGCATCTTTAACAAGAAGTGCTATGCAAATGACATAAACATGCAGAAGACATTTTTCACATGCTTTCTCAGCCGTGATGTGTATTCTTTGTTGTCAACTTGACTACATCTGGAATTAACTGAAATCCAAAAACAGAAGACACATCTGTGAGGGATTTTTCCTTAATTGAAGTAGGTAGTTTCACTTCTAATCTGGTTCATTGAAGTAGGAAGACACATGCCTTTAATCTGGATCTTGATGCAGGAAGACATATACCTTTAATCTGTGCAATACCTTCTGCTGAAAGCCTATATAGGAACATGGAAGAAGGAAGCTTTTGCTATTTGCTTGCTTGCCATTGCTTTGCTAGTAAGTTTACTCCTTCACTGGCAACAGTGTACTTCTTCTGGACTCCAGGGTATACTGAAGATCAGCTGACACATCCATCATTTTGGACTGAGCAACTACTAGATTCTTGAAATTTCATGCACACCCAGCCATTGTTGGATTAACTGGACCACAGCATGTAAGTCATTCTAATAAATCCCATATGTATTTACACGTATATATCTCCCTATATAATATATATTATAAATGTTCATTTTATAAATTCTGTCACTCTAGAGAATTTTGAATAATATACAAGCTCTGTTATTGATGGGCCACAAAATTTTGGTCTTATTGCCAAAGCTTTTGTGGAGTCCTGTCTCTCTCTACTCAGCCTTCCACAAGAAATACTCTTCCTGTACCACAGAGGTCTATTGGTGGTAATAGCTTCCTGCCATGCCTAGTCACTGCAGCCTCCATGTCTGATTACTTTAAACTTACCCCCATCTTCATTTTATTGTGTTAATTGTGAGCATGAGTTTTAGTTCTTGACAAGGTCCAATTGACAGATTAACTTGTCACTGGAGAATTCTGGGAGCAGTAAGTTAAATTACTGCTGGTAAATTAGTTAAATTAGTAACCATCACACATTTTGCTCCAGAAGCTTTGCCTCATTTGATTCTAGAGACAGACTATTTTGTATAGAGGATGTATGATCGGTGTATGGAGGTGTGAAGGAGAGGTTCTGCTGTGTGTTCCTGCAAATGCTATCAGCTCCATCCTAATCTCCTAGGCAAGTCTGTGAGACATAGACAAAGGAAAATGGGAACTTTCCCTAATTATATGGTTACTGGAGAGTTGAGCTTATATGAGAAAAGAATATATGGGAACATTCAGATAATACTTGATTTTCAGCCACATGACACTGTTTAATGCAAGTGTTTTCATGGTTTCCTATTACTGTCTTACCTTTATCTTCATGGGGGAACTAATAAGACATACAGCATAAACTTCCTGTGAAAATGAAATGTAATAATATAAGCAAAACTTTCAGGACACCTTACGTCTTCAAATGAGTGGATCATTAAGTGGAAGCCATTGTTGTTCTTCTTGGCCTTCACAGGCATGAGCATGGCTTAATTTGTTAAATTTCTAGTCAAGGCCAATAGTGAGATATCTAGGAAGACACTCCCCATGAATGTAGGCAGTAGCAACAGCAAATTTCCTTATTTGGCTTTGTAGCTGGTCTCCTAGGTGGTGATTTCCACAGATTAAATTCATGGATGAAAGCTCTGTAATCATAGACCTGTGCCACTGGGGAGTTTGCAGTACAACCATCTGAAGTCATGTGGTTTGGTTTATGATTAGACCTCGCTTGCTTTTAACTTCCTTGGATGTTTTTTCATTAGAGTTTCTCATATGATTAAGTTTAATTTTCCTTCCTGTTTACCTCCTGAGATAGTATCATGATTCAAATTAAACCTTACAGTAACAGGTTTAATTGAAATTTCAGTAGCTAGTAGTTCTAAATATTGCTGTGGAAAAGATCAAACATCTCATTTTTCCTACATCATAAATCTTCATTTTATCCTTCTTTCTAACTAAGATACATGCAGCAAAACCCATAATGCAAATGTAAAAAATTGTAATTTGGCATTTTATGCATCAGAATATTTGAATGATAGGACCTCTTTATAGACTACAAATTTGGAGGATCAAAAATATAGTGAAATAACGAGAGTCCTATGTCCAATAATCACAGGGAAGTTGTTTGTTCTGAAAGATGTCAATAAAGCAGGTTAATTAATACCCAGAGTGGAAGAAGAGGGGAGGAAAGATGGTAAAAGGTAGAAAAAAATGGAGTGCTTTCTGTGAGATTGTGTCTCTTAGGAATCTCAAAGGCCACACCCACAGGATTGTCTAATCATGAGCTGAGCAAGAACAACAGACACATGGACACACTAACATGTACTGGATAAAGCTTAGGAGGACTCAGCCCCGCACAAAGAAGTACAGACAATTAAAGAATGCTGACAGAAGGAGAAATTGCCTTCTTCAGGGAAGAGAACACCAGTTGGTTACCCAATACCAAATGCTCAGACCTGAGAACATACATGCAAGTAACATTGCTCAGACTAAGCAGGTTGTATTTACCAATCTCCCCCTCCTTCCCCGCCATCCTCTCTCTGGGATACAGGATTTCTTGTATCCCAGAATGGCCTTGAACTCTCTATGTAGGTAAAGATGAATAAAACCTTCCTGATCCTCTGGCTTCCACCTTTTAAGTGCTAGACACACCCACACCCATATATAAATTGTAACATATATAATGTATACATGTAACAACAATTAACAAAAAAGGATGCTATGAATTTGAAAGAGAGCAAAGAGGAAGATATGGGAGGATTTCGAGGGAGAAAAGAGAAAGGGGAGAATGGTATATTGTAATTTCAAACAATAAAGTAAATAAATAAAAAAAAACCTGTGCTTGAGCCTTTTCAGCTATTCAGCATCTGACAACGCACTCAAAACCAGCTGAGATTATGTGTTTAACACTAGGTTGATACAGAAAACTAAGCAATATGTTCATTGTTATGTACAGTAAAGTTACAATTAATTCATTCAAATTGTTGAGACAAAAGGCAAAATACCCATACTTAAAGATAATCAGTCTATATGGTTTGGAAGATGACCCATGATTTCCTATACATATGGAGCCCAATTCACAGTAACCCATGATGCCTTTGTCAAATAGTCAACCTCAAGTACAACAACAAACACTGTGAAAATCTACCACTTAACATGATTACAAGAGTCGCTCTGACTTAGCAACCCACACAAGCCCACTGTGGCTGGATCAAGGAACTTTCACTTTAAAGACTATAAAAGAAATTCCATCCCTCTTAGGAATGCAGTGCCCTCTCTTTGGACTCACCTGTCACTCTCTTGTGCTGTATTTTAATAAATTCACTCTATCTTTTTGTGCCCTTGGTAAATTCTTCTTACCACCAGCATTACTTCCTTCCTTATGCCATTTCATACAGCACAAGGCATTCCATTTCAAATGAAGTCTTTCAGTGCTCTTGAATCTTGAGAGACATTAACTCTATTTTTCCATGTAATGTGTACATATGCCTTACATTTATTACAGTTCAGATTCATAGAGACAGAAATATTGATACAAAAATTAAATGTATAATATATTTCTTTTCTTTATAGAGATTCTGGATAATATTACTTCAGATAAAGATCTAATTTGGAAAGAAATATTGATTATAATGTGAAACTCAGAGAGAAGCTTATGAACTGAAGATTTAGTGCAGATAAAGAGTTGGGTATAAGAACAGAGGCTCCAGATGTGAGGACTGGATACCTCTCATCAAGAAGCTTGATGTGAGAAAGGATTTCAGAGCTTGTGGAAGTCACTTGTTTTTGAGGAAGACGAATACCTGTGGACATTAAATGACTCACCACCTTTCATAAAGGAATGTGATTGATTGCAAGGTTTCTAACACTATTTTATGTATGCTTCCCATACATGTGAGTTAGGGAAAGGGGAAGGCCTCTGAATCTATTCCCCTTTCTTGTTGGTATACTCATGTATGTTCTTCCTGGGAAAATGAGTTTCAAGGGAAATGTCTAACTAGAGAGTATGATTACATAAATCAGTTTAGACTGTGCCCTATTAAATAGATAAGGCATTCTTCTCAGAGAAAAATCTCAAAGCAGTTTCTTGCCTCAGGCCCAGAAACAGTCCCATTTAAAAACATATCCATTGGCACATATGGATGAATAATACACTATTTTATTTTGAGTCTCATCTTTTGTTTTTTGGACACTTTACCAATAATCACAGATGAGTAAAGCCACAGTGTTTTCCAAAGAAGGTTTCATTACTCAGTTTTTCAAAGCTTAATCCCACATTTGACAAGGAAGCAACTGTGTTACTTTCATCTGCTGCATAAATGACCATCCATACATCTTTACTAGGAGATGTGTAAGGAAATGTCACATATTGTCACTTAATGTTGATTGACTTTACTGTGAAAATTATTATTAACTGTTCCTTTAGAGTGGAAACTGTAGGTATAATAGTATTGGTTTGAGACAGAAGACATTTTACTGATGGCTTTTTCAAGGACAAGAATAGGTAATAACCAAGGGGTCATTGTGGAGGAAAGCACTCTCACAGGGTGAGAATGGACAACGCCTAGAGAAACCATCCCTAAGCAAGGCACTCTCACAGGTGAGAGTAACCAGCTGTTGAGTGTTCATTGTGGAAGAACACATTCTCATGCAGTGAGATTGACCGATGGATAAACATACCACTTCGTGAACCTATCTATTTAGATTACTCTTACAGTATTTTTAAAATTCTCCAGCAACAGCTTTCTTTAAGGGTATTTTTCGAGATCAGGTGATTGACAGGGCCATTAGGATTTACTTTTAAGGGAGAGAGACAAGGCTATGCCTTTGTGCATTGCTCCAAAGCTATCGGTGCTGACTGGGTCACAGGAAGTGGGGGTTAAAGCTGATTGTATGAGAATGCTCCAATCTCAATAGCCTTCAGTAATAGTAAGAGATCAGCTATAGAATCAAAACACTTGACTTCAAATCCCTTCACTGTTATTGTTTAGTTGGGGTAAGAAAAGCTATTCCTAAGTATTTTGTTGACATACTATAAATCTTGTAAAGACTTCCTTAATATTGTTTTATGGGAAAGAAAACAACAGCAACAACAACAACAATAAAGCTTCCTCTAGTGACAAAAATATATCCCATGGAATGGCATTTCCTTGCGTTCTACTCATACATTGCTGTTTGCACTGTGTATTTGCTGAATACTTTGTGCATTCCTGGCATTGAGTAGAACACAGGGAGCTATAAAAAAAAAGAATTAGGGTCAGTTGGTAGGACTCAAGGTAGCCAGTGAGTGGTTTTTTAAATTCTCTGGGAACAGAAAAGAACAACAACCCTCTGTCGCAGAATTTTATTGATACCCAGGTGGCCTGATGACTATTTTTCTAGTGTGAAACATTAAAAACCTTCCTAGGGCTTTATAAAAAGTATATTATCTTACCTTCTGAACTTAAAAGTAAGTTCATCTCAGTTGTCAACTTTAATATTAAAAGAGAGCACTTTGCTTATCAGAACCAAAAAGTCATATCGCTCTTAAATAAATAACTGTCCATCATAGCTATCTTTGCTCCAATCTGATTAAATTCTATTCTCTGAGGATCAAAGAATTCTAATATTCCTTTTAAGAGTCAGAGATTTTATCCTGCAGCACGAATGAAATCAAATCCTTTAAGTAACTCCTGCTGAAACATTCCGCAAAACATATGCTTGTGTAGAGTAACTTCTGGATCTTGAAAATACAGAGTTAAAACTTTATGTGCATGAGTAAAAGCATATTGGAACCTGATGATTTGAAAATTTGTTTCCTCTGAAACTGACTAATGCATCAGACCGTGATTTTGTAACTATTTACTTTATTGCTTATAAATACCATTTTAGTGAACTTGAAAATACATTTTGAAATATAGTCATTTATAATCCTTCTAGAAAGAGCTTTTTAGTTTACTTTGAGGAAGAATAGGTGTCTCAAAGAGTCATATATTTAAACAAGGATTTTTTAAAAAAGCCTTTTTTTTTTAGAGCAGTTCAAATTCCAGCAGGAAAGTGAAGGAACCTAGAGATATCCAAAGGAAAGTTTTAAATTTAAACATAAGTGTAAATGAATGGATTTACATGTCTCTTTCATCATTATCACAAACCCTTAGTTTAGAACGGAGTTACAGTCTTGGTGGCCTACATTCTACAAATCTCAACAAACACGCAACAGTTCTCAGCACCCTTATGATACTCTTTGGAACAGCTTAACTCCCTCAACTCCCAAGACCTCTGTGTTCAGTTTATGTATCACTTCATCTGCTGACTTTATCCCTGACCACCCACCCTTCCCTTCACTGTTTCCACAGCCCTGCTCCCTCCACAGTGTCACAAAGTTGGAATCAGAGTATACAGCTGTGTTAAAGTGATTTCCTCTTAGCAATGTTTACTCCATGGCTTTTCATGGCTTGAGAGCTCATCTCTCCCCAGCACTAAAGTACATACTTCCTGGATGTAGTACGGTTTATGCTTTCCTCCAGCGAGGACTGTGTGTGAGACACAAAGTGTTGTTAATCACCAATGAAGCTGGAACTTAAAGCTTATACGTGTCCTGTGGAGACCAGACTTTCTCTGGCATAAATACCAAGTAACACAAACACTGGAATACATGACGAGGAACAAAGACTTATAGAAGACACTGAAAATTTCTGCCATCAAATTAGGTGGATGTGACATATTGTTATTCCACCTACAATGAATGAACTTTCTGCCACCACTCCACATTACAACCAACAACTGGTTCCTTCTGTGTTTCCGACCCTGCCCATTTCAATAAGAGTGTAGTAGCCGAGCACCCTTACACTCACTTGCAGCTTTCCGCTGACATAGGCTGAGGAACACATTTTCCATAGGCATGCCCTCCATTCACATATTCCCAGTTACACCATTTGATGTCAGAATTCTGGTTTGGACCATTCTAATAGCTGTGGCTACTTGATTTTTTAATCATTATCATTTAATGCTTACCTATCTTAGAATCCACTGCTCTGCTAACATCACTCACCTAACCTTCTAGATAGTGTACTTTACCTACTAAATCTCTCAGCATTTTAATCATATTTAATTTAAATTCCTAACCTCGTAATTCCAACTTCCCTGCCATGTCTGAATCTCTATAGTTTTTGTGTTAAAGTATGCCCTGCAATTATATGAAAGTAAGATATGATGTAATGAGCACTATAATCATCACTAGATAAGTTTTAGTGGGTGTGATGGTAATGCATAAGGAGAGAAGAGACATTTACATTCTCTAGTCCTATCATCATGTCTCAAGCTTATGTTCTTGAGCTCATTACAAGTGCTGATTGAGGTTGTTCTCCTTCTTTGGGGGATCAGAATGGGTAGAGGTGACCAGGCTTTAGCATTCCTTATTTCCAGCTAAGTTAGACCCATAAAGCCCTAGGAGCTTAGTCTATGGGGGATGGTTTCTCTTGAGACATTTACTAGGAAGAATGGAATACTCTGCTTTTTCCAGATTGTTACTATATCCTCCCTATGGAAGCCACTGGTGATTTTTCCATGACCTTCACTGTAGAAATCTGGTTGGGGCCCTGGTGATAGAACTCACAAAAGCATCAGAAGTTTCCTTAAACCATGGGGGCATCAACTCTTAGATTCTGTGCACTCAGTTTTCAGCTTTTCATCCATTGCAGCTTGGGCATTTTCTAATCTGATTCTGGGTTGTGGGTTTCTGCTTCAGCAAGTTTACATCTTTCTGTTCAGTGTGGGGTAGAGTGCTTCTCCCTATGACTCTCACTTTTCTGGTGCATCTAAGAGAAGTTTTCTTCTTGTTGTTTCGACAGAAGGACAACTGAAACTCCTCACATGCTGTACTTACTATAAGTCACAAGTAAGACTATTTTTTTAAAGTGAATGAATATTTTGCAAATGTTTGAAAATGAGACTCTAAATTATCCTGCCATTTTGAGCAGATGTTCAAATTAATTTTATTCATTCTTTTACTTTTTTTCCTATAAGCCAGTGTGTTGCAATGTACCATGAGGGGGCCGAACTCATGGTTGCTAACTGTGTGTGTGTATAAGCAAGTTTATTGTTTAATCTCATTTCCAAAGTGTTTGAAGTGAAAATCATTATTACCTAATTTGCTTCTCCCAGTATATCTGATATTTTTTAATTTTCTTTTTACCACAGGCTCATTCTCTTCTAATAAGTGGAAAATTAATTTTATATTTACCAACACGCTAACATAAGTGTGAAAAGAGAATGCATGGCCAATCCTTTCAACCTCTAAAGCTCGTATAAATGAGGGTAGTACACCGACTCCCCAGCTGAAGAAATGAAAGAGAAAGTAAGCATTCAAAAGGACAACTCTAGACACACTGAAAACTTTAAAAATAAAACAGTGCAAAGCTGCATGGAGGGATACCAAATTAGCAGTAATTATGATTAACCATTCATGTGAATAAGGCAGCTGTGCACTGGGATAGTCATGAGAGAGTTTATGATTTCTGTCTATTAACTTTCCAATGGAAACAGTTTCCTTCAGTTTTATAAATCATGAGTATTTACCACAATTTACTCAGTTACACAACAATTACTCATGAAATTAATTGGCATTCAGGATGCACTTTCAGCAATTCATCTTTGGCATAGTATGACAGAGTGGAGTTAATTAGCAGCAATTAAAACAATTTTGTTTACCTTCCATGCTACATTTATGTTTCAGAGTTAGGGCTTTACTGTCAACACATCAGACTCAAATACCCCTATCTCACCTCAAATTGACTGAAAATGTGTACAGAACTTTTTATGTGGGCAGCCTTGAGCATGTGGATAAGAGCTATTTTGATATAAATGTGTTAGTAAAGAATTAAGTGTGAGAAATATCTTGAGAGGTAACCAGGTGGAAATATTCCAACTACCCATCCTGTCTAGGCAGTGTGAAAACCACGGCTGCCATGACTTAGTTGTGTCTGCATTGGCAAACTATACTTGATGGTATGGAGAAAATAGAACTACAAACAAATCTAATGTAGAGCAGAGGAGAAAAGGGTATCTTTTCATTAACCATTGTAGGGTTTAAGACTAAGACTCCTAGATCAAAGGATAGACTAACAGAAGAAAAGTACACACCACATATACTTGATATAATTTTGTTGTTGTTGTTTTTGAGACAGGATTTCTCTGTGTTGTTTGAGTGCCTGGTCTGGAATCTCGCTCTGTAGACCAGGCTGGCCTCGAACTCACAGAGATCTGCCTGGCTCTGCCTCTCAAGTGCCGGAATTAAAGGCATGTGCCACCACCTCCCGCCTGTGCTTGATGTGATTTTATATGCCATGGGATGTAGTTGAAGTTTCCTTTGGGCTGCCATCTCACAAACAACAGCAGGGAGAATTCTTACTAAATATGAAAGCTCACTCTTAGCTGATGCCTGTTCTCAACTTGCTCTTGTAGCTTAAATTAACCCATTTATACTAATCTATGTTCTACTATGTGGTGTTACCTTTCTCGGCTTTCTCTTCATCTGGCTGATGACTCCTCCTTTCTTTTTCCCAAGTCCTCCTGGTCCCTGGAAGTCCTGCCTAACCTCTTCCAGGGTAGATATAGGTCATTCAGCTCTTTATTAAACCAATCTCAGTAACATGTCTTCACACAGTGTAAAGGAATATTCTGCAACAATGGGAGCCTTCAGAAATGAAGACAAAGACAGATGTGACCTAATGGGAAGACAACTGTGACCTAATGGGAATAAGGTAGGGTGGGGGATTTGATGAGTTTCTCTTTTCATGTGTTTAGGTTTCTTTTTCTTTTGTTCCATTACCCCGATATAGGGAGAGCACTCACATACGGGGGAGGTCAGAGAAGGCTTTGATTGGTTGACCTCTGTCTTAGTTAGGGTTTCTATTGCTGTGAAGAGACACCATGACCACAGCAACTCTTATAAAGGAAAGACATTTAATTGGGGTGGCTTCCATTTTCAGAGGTTTAGTCCATTATCATCATGGTGTGACATGGCGGCCTGCAGGCAGACATGGTGCTGGAGAAGTAGCACTTGCAGACAATAGGAAGTGAGTTGAGATACTGGGTGGTTGGTATCTTGAACCTATCTGAAACCTCAAAGCCCCCTTCCACAGTGACACACTTCTTCCAACAAGACCACACCTACTCCAACAAGGCCACACCTCCAAATATGCCACTCCCTTTAGGGGCCATTTTCTTTCAAACCACCACAACCTCATAACAGAAGATAGAGATGAGAGAGCGTTCTCTCTCAATTCTTGAGTTTCTTCAATTTCATAAACCTTTCCTTCCCCCTTACTCCCTTAAGTATGAGAAAGTAATGTATTTAGGGTGACTTTTTTGAGACCTAGCACCATAAAACTTCTGAATAAAGAGAATGGAGAAAGAGAAAAAGGGGATTGTTTCTGAATTTGACTCAAACTGTGTGTTTTATATATCACAGACAATTAGCTAAGAACTACCAAAATTACAAACCAAAGAATTCTCACCCCTTACCAGAGCCAAAGAGATACAACACATTATGAAGGCATTATGCAAGAGGATTTGAGAGCTGAAGTTCGGATTTGTCACATGCATAAAGTTGGGTGACTTTCTGAGGAAATGTGTGTCTATTAGCCAGATCATGGTCAAGAGAGACCCAAGAAGAAGTCTGGCTTGGTGAACTGGTGAGGTGGTTGTGGTTACTCAGGTAGCAAGGGTAAAGGTTACTTACTGGAGCCTGATGACTGACTCAGAGATACCTACAACAACACAAAGCCCATTCAGCTTCCCAATAAAGCTGTATACTTGGAGTTCCTTACACAATTTTTAGCCAGTTCTGCTAATCAGAGGGACTGAAGCAACTGTTAGTCTTTTAGAACCATGGGGAATGGCCTAATCTCTCTTGTAACTTCTAAACTTCCTAAACCCTGTAGGTTTTGTAGGAGTCTTGGAGTCTGAGATATTTCACTTATGTCCCTAGTCTCCTGAACTTCTGTCTTCCCTCCAGGAGATAATGTTTGAATTCAGAGGAAAAACATATTATTTACCACACACATTTCATTTTAAATTCATCTAGAATCGTCATGAGATAGCCAACTGATTTTATTCAGAGGAAATACAAAGTTTTCATATGTGTGCTAGAGGACTTTGGAGCCTGGAGTAAGAGTCCTATTTGATCACAGAACCTGGAGGCAGAGGGGGTACCTCCTTGTGCTTTTACAGTGGTAAGAGTCAGTTTCAAACTTCATGGCAGTGGAAGCGGCCTCCTGTCTTGTCAAGGTAACAAAGACCTATTTGGCTACAAAACCCATGTACATAGTTGGAATAGACAGAATCTACTTACTTTCAGTTGTCTAAATTAAATGCCTTAAGAAGTAAGAAGCAAGAGAAATCATTTCTGTATTTTGCACAGAAAGAATTAAGCCTCTTCATTTTAATTTGCACTTATGCAAATTATGGTATAATTAAGTATACAGTGGATGGATTAAAACAGAAAAAAGATATGAATTTACATATGTTTTCTCAATGTTCCTTTTTTGTGTAGACCATTTCATAAGCTTATATTCAGCCAATATAGACTTATATAAGACAAAGAAATAAAGGAGTTTGAGCAGCAGGCCTCAGTTAATTTGTTTTGGTTTTCCTTAGGAATTCAAGAATTAGATCCAATTCATTTCAATGTTTGAACTAAATGTATGAAAATGATTTGTATCTAATCCTTGAATGCACAGACTCATCTCTTTAGAAATTGTATACTAAGGCACATTGGAAGGAACTGCCCATGAATAACTCCACACCTTCCCCAGTACCTCTCTATATACTACCAGAGGCTCCTTGTATGTTTTGTCTTAGCAAAATGTCATTAAGTAGGAGTTATAACCAAATGAAACCATTACACAGAAGACCTTCCCTGGAAAGGTTATGTGGGTCTGGGCAGCAACTTCTCAAGTCCTCACACATAGATGAGTGTCCATTCCTGGATTCAAGGAATGAGAAAGAGAGAGAACATGTCCTTCAGGTTTTGTTATTCTGAAATGAACCACACATTGGGTCCTTTAAAATCACAGCTTAAAGTGCACACAGGAAAGAAGTTAACTTCCATTGATATATAGATAATGAAGTCTCAATTGTCTTCCATCAAATGAATGACTTATTGGATTCTCTGTGCATTGCAATCTTTGTTAGAAAATTAACCCAGGATACCAAAGACTACCACTTATAAATGACGCAGCAGTGAGGATCTGTACTGAGAAAACTTGTTGTTATATTTTGAATGCGCTGTCCAAAATTGATATTGAAACTTAATTACCACTGTGATGCTGTGCAATATCAAACCTTTAAGACTGGTTTGGGGGGTTCTGTCCTCATGAATGGATTAGTGCAATTATCTTAGGCAGGAGTGAATGACACATTCTGATGAATTTTACCTTTTCTCTTCTTAGGCTTGATTTATTCTTTTGCACATGCTCTCCTTCCATGTGCAAGATGCCTTTCTCTTCACCACACTGCAGCAACAATGTCCTCACTAGATTGTAGCATGAATCTTAACAGTTCTTATTAATAAAATTAAACCCAGGCCAGGTATTGGGCTGAAACCAGGCCAAATACTTCTCCAGGCCAAATGCTTCTCCAGGCCAAATGCCTACCCAGGCCAAATGCCTCGAGTTTCTAGTCCTCATGCCTTATATACCTTTCTGCTTTCTACCACCACTCCCTGGGATTAAAGGCTCGCTTTCTGGGATTAAAGGCGTTGTCATCATGCCTGGCTATTTCCAATGTGGCCTTGAACTCACAGAGATCCAGAGGGATTTCTGTCTCTGGAATGCTAGGATTAAAGGCGTGTGCTACCACTGCCTAAACTCTGTTTAATATTGTGGCTGTTCTGTCTCTGACCCCAGATAAGTTTATTAAGGTACACAATATTTTGGGGAACACAATACCACCACACTAGATGCAGCCCATTGACTTTAGACCTGTGAGCTTCCAGAATAATAAGGCAAGTAAATTTGTATTACTTATAATTTAGGTTCTCGGTTTTTTTACAAGTTGAGTTGGTTAGAAAACACATGTGAAGTATTTATCTGGAGGGAATCAGGTTAGCAAAGAATATCCTGCTTGGTAGTTTCAAGTAATTTGCTCAAGAGATCTGCTTGGTAGTTTCAAGTAATTTACTCAAGAGATCTGCTCTGTGTCACTTACATGACTGAAGTAGCTATGTGCTTCTGTGACTGTCAAAGTCAATAACTGCTTCAATTATATAGCCTTAATGACAAAAATTGTAGAATCAGAGAACTCCATGAAAGGGTACACGCTCTTTGAAAGGCCTTTACACTTCAATGAAGACAGTTGAAATATTTTAGCCTGGAGCTTACTTGAGACAGTGTGGGATAACTCACCAAAGTGAAGGAGGATAAAGGATGGAGATGTGCTGGTTGTTTTTCATCAAGTTAACACAAATGTAGACATATCTGGGGAGAAGGTATATTAATTGAGAAAATACATCCATAAGATTGACCTGTGGGCAAGTCTGTATAGGATTTTCTGAATTAGTGACTGATGAATTAGTGGGAGAGTACAGCCCACTGTAGATAGTGTCATCACTGGGCAGATGATCATGGGGTATATAAGAAGATGATCATTACTGTGCAAGCCTTGAGAGCAAGTCAATAAGCAGCTCCTTTATGGCTTCTGTATCAGTTCCTGCCTTGACTTCCTTCCCTGAAATCCCTCAGTGATAGCATGTGACCTGAAAATTGTAAGGAGAAACAAATCCTTTCCCCCTCAAGTTGCTTTTGGTTATATGTTTTTTCTCAGCAGCTGAAACCTAATGAAGACAGGAGGGAAGATGGAGAGAAGGAGGACTAGCCCTTTCTTGCTGAGGGTTTAACCAGTGGGGCTTCCGTTTCATTATTTTTTTGTTGAGGAAGAGAAACCATTTAGGAATTGGAGGAAAGCCTGGAAACAGAAAAGGAGTTAGGAAACTAAATTAGCTTGAGATTGTTTTTCTAGCTGGATTTGGGGGGGATGCCAAATAATGCGTGAATCAAAATCTGGTCTGTCTGTCCAGTGAAAAATTTGCAATAAATAAATCTCTTCCCCAGCCACTGGCTCACCTCTTCTGAGCCTTGAGAGAACCTGAGAGTTAGGGTAGGTGTGCTTTGTAGAAAAAGAGGCTCAAGGATGAAATTAAATTAAAATATTCCCTTTGATCTTCTGGTTGCAGCCTGTGTTTTAAAGCTGCTTTGCCTGGGGCAGCTCAGGTAAATATCCCTGTGAATTTGTAAACAACCATACTAGGTTCCTGAAACCCTTATCTGGAGGTTTATATCTCACCACGAATTTTGAAAATCAAGTTTTATGTTTAAACAAGAACACATGAATGATAATCAAGGTTTCCCCTCTGTACTGACCTAGATTTTTGCTGTCTTCAGCATGTGCATGGACTCGGGAGGGCTCAGAATCTTTATGTCTTCTACTTTGCAGCAAGCTAGATAATGGAATGATTCATTTAGGGCCCTGGTGACAACTGTCTCTGTCCCCTTTATTGCAATAAAACTCAGAATAACCCCTAGGATCTCATCCAATGGGTGCTGTATACTTTTAGATTCTTTTCTTGTCCTCTGGTTATATTTTGGTTTCAGGTTGTTGTAAAGATGACATAGTTGCAAAACAGTGTGACACAGGTTATGAGTGATGCATGACAAATTTTAAAAAAAAATATATAAATAGAATTTGTTCATACAATATATTCTGACTATGGTTCCCTGCCCCCAAACTCCTTGCAGATCCTTTTCACCCCAGTTTCCATCTGAATCTCCACCCTTTCTCTCTCTCATTAGAAAACACCACTGGGTGTCAAGAAAACAAAGGACCCAAGTTAAAAACAAGGTACAGATCAAAACAGAATTCTCAAAAGAGGAAACACAAATGGCTGAGAAGCACTTAAAGAAATGTGCAATATCCTTAGTCATCAAGATCATGGAAATGCACAAATCAAAACTCCTTTGAGATGTTGTCTTACACCGGTTAGAATGGCCAAGATAAATAAAACAAATAGCTACTCATGTAGGTGAGGATGACAGGAGCACTCATCCATTGATGGTGGAAGTGAAAACTTGTATAGTCACTATGGAAATCAGTGGGAGTGGTTCCTCAGGAAGCTGAAAATAGATCTCCAGATCCAGATATACCATTCTTGGGCTTATACCTAAAGGATGTTACATTCTACCACAGAAACACGTGCTCAATGATGTTAATTGCTGTTCTATTCACAATAGCCAGAAATCTGAAATAGCCTAGATGTCCATCAATTGATGAATAGATAGAGAAAATGTGGAACACTTTCACAATGGAATATTACTCCACCATTAAAAAAAATTGAAATCATGTAATTTGCAGGTAAATGGTTGGAACAAGAAAAAAATCACCCTGAAGTAACCCAGACACAAAAAAGACAAATGTGATATGTATTCACTTCTATGTAGATGTTAGCTATTAGGTCTTAGATATCACATTTGTCTTTGTTCTTTAAGAACCATCATGTGTTCTTAAAACCCCCAACCGTTTTCTTTGTTTTAGTGGAATTGAGAGCACAGGAGTTTCAGCTTTTCTTCCCCACTGCCTTGGCCCTGCATACATACTTCCTGCTTTTTTAACTGTCAATTTTTACTTTGACTTAGACTTTTATTAAACTCAAAAGGCTTTCTTTAATCAAACTAAACTTGGAGTCTTGTCAAGTTTCAGTTTTTACTTTGTTTTAAAAATTTTTTTTCTCCTTTAATATTGAGGAAAATAATAGTAATGCTGACAGAATGCTGAAACTAAGTTGTACACTCCTGGTAAACATGCTGACTGACATGGAAACCACTGACATTCTTTTCAGATTACAGATTCTGTTAGAACCTGTGGTACTTCATCTGACCCAACAGGAGCTCTGTAAGTCCACTGGCACCACATCTTGCTGCCTGTTCATATATCTAAACAAGTCCTTCTTTTCCCATCTCTTTACTTGATTATGTCTACTTGAGGCTCTGGCTTGAAGATGGTACTTGAGAGTATGCCAGACTGTTCATGCTGCACTCACCTCTAGTGTATTGAGAGGAGACTTAGCCTTCAGTAATTAAATCAGGCTGATTTCATAACATTCCAGGCTATTGTCTTACCTTTGTGATGTTTTAGATTCCTGTTCTATTATTTTGCAAGGAAGAAATACATGTGGCGTTCTTCTATGATAGAGATGAGACCTGAAAACACACATCATGGAATCCTAGATTGTAGCTGATGTATTCCTGTGTCCTGCCCAGTCTGCAGCCGCTCAGACCCAAGCAAACACACAGAGGCTTATATTAATTAAAACTGCTCGGCCATTAGCTCAGGCCTACCATTGACTAGCTCCTACACATAGACTCAGTCCATTTCTGTTAATCTATATGTTGCCACATTTTCTGTGGCTTTACCTGTGTGCCATTACATGCTGCTCCCAGGACAGCAGGTTGGCATCTCCTCTTCCCAGAATTCTCCTTGTCTGTTTATCCCGCCTATACTTCCTGCCTGGCTACTGGCAAATCAGCGTTTTATTAACTAGTGTACAAAAGCATTATTCCACAGCACTAAACAACTACTTTCCTACGAGTTTCTATTTTTTTTTTATATTTTCTTCTGTTTTAGTCATTGTTTTCCTCTGTTCTTTGATTTATTCTTTCATATTGCAACACAAAGATTCCAAGTTCCATACATCATCACACTCTAGGAATGTGTGTGGTTTAAAAAGTTGAATTTAGAGCTGGGGAAATGTCTTAGTCAGTAGTGACTGCTGGACAGGTGTGAGGACTGCGGAAATGTTGGAATTCAGCCTCTGCTCAGGCTGTAATATTTGCTGAAGCTGCCTCTCAGTGATACCTGCAGCATCATATGGGGTCACTGTCTGTGGGTCTCTAGCTGACAAACTTCCTGGTGCCAGAATTTCACACTGAGAAGTGAGATAACATCAAAGAAGGTGTTAATCACATGCCCTTTCTCCAAAACCCTTGCCTATTTCCTGTCTGGGAATCAGAGCTCAGATTTGCAGTGGGAACCTTCCATATCCCCAGAAACTGGCATATGAAAGAAGCAGATCTGACTCCTGTCATGTGAGATGTTTTTCCCTTTCTTCAGGACCCCCCAAGACTGTGTGTCTCCAGTGTTGAGACTTGAATCCCTCCTTCCCTAGAACATCTGTCCTTCTGTGGATTCTATTTTAATAAACTTCCTTCTAAAATTATTCGTCTCAATGTCACTCTTGAATTCCCTCCCCATTCCTAACCTCCCAAGGACCTGGATTTGATCCCTAGTACCCACAGAAAAAGACTAATGAGGCCTAATAGGTTTTCTGTACTGTAATAGTATGTTTCTCTACCGAGATGCAGTAAGCCAGATCAAGCCAAATGGAAAAAGTAAAAGAACGGGTTTATTTGAGCAAAACAATTCCTGGGTGAATTCTCCAGCTCCAGATTGAGGCAGAAGTCACATGCCTGAACTAAAGTGGGGAGCATAAATACCCTGTAGGCAAGGAATGATTACGTGTCCTCTATAAATTGGGTTATAACACTTTGGAATGGTTCTTGGATTGCTGACAACTTGCAGGGAGGAGCCTCCCCAGCCTCTAAGAATGTGGAACTGGGCTTTTGGTGACTTTTCTTTGTTGGAGATTTTCTGAGAGGGCCTGGTTTGAAGAGAGAGAAGTGGGGATTTCTGGATCAAGCAAGAGTGAGCTGGAGATTTCCAGTAGAACAAGGCCCAGAGCTAAGGAGGAAGTAAAGGAAGGAGAATATCTGTGGCTTTCTAGCCAGCTGGTCTAGTGGAGTTATTATAGAGCTTACTCAATGAGTAATATTGTGTCTAAAAGTAAACAATCAACAACAACAAAACCAATTAAAACAAGTGAAATAATGTGGAGAAGGAAACTGAGGAAGCGGTCAGTCACTAACCTCTGGTCTCCACATGAGCTCACATTCACACCTGTGAACACACTCACATGAACAGATACATAAACACAATAAAGATCTGTTACAAATGTGTATACAATGCAGGGAATTTCTTATTGTTGAGTGTGTTTTTTCAATGTTTTTTCATAAAAGGAGAGAGTTCTTCATACCGCATGATCTCGGCTAAAGTAACAAAGTTGTTATCATTCAAGGGTATATTCACTTCTGATAAAAATCTTATTTTGATTACAGAAGGTACTGTTTTTCATCTCTGTTATAAAAATCCTAAGAAAAAAAGCTTAAAGGGAGAAGGATTTCTTTGGGCTCATGGTTTATGAAGTTTTGGTCCATGGCCAGCGATCTCTATTGCTTGTTTGTTGTTGTTGTTTCTTTTTTTCTTTTCTTTTTTTTTTCTTTTTTGGGGAGGCAGAGTGGCATGCCGTCCAGATTGGTCTGAAACTGTGCAGTAGAAGCTGCCTTGAGTTGTTAGTCCTGCTTCCACCTCCCAAGTTCCTGAAACACAGGGATATGTCACCATAGTCTTCCACACCTTTTAGGCCCGCGGCAAGAGAAAGGTCAGGGTAGAAGGGCATTGCATGGTACAGTAAATCTATAAGCGGGAGGGGAGAGGGAGAAAGAAGAGGAAGAGGAAGAGAAATAGGAGGAGGAAAAGGTCAGGGACAAAATAATGCCTTCAAAGTCACACCCATAGTTACATCTTCCTTTCAGAGTCCGTTTCCTAGGAACCCATTCTACATGAGCAGATTCATCACTGATGATGTTTGCATCATGTTCTCAGGATCCAAATTACTCCTTAGTAGCTCCAATAGGACCAAGCTTTACCAACAGGAAGCTTTTAAGGGGGCACTTCACTTCTTAACCACAACTTTGGAAATTTCTAAACAAATGGTTTAAATTTGCAATTTTCAAGAAGAGAATCCAACATGATGTCATCTAGGGTTTCTCCACATAGCACAAAAATACCTTTATAGAGAGCTTTCTCATTTCTCTAAGAGGCATGCACCTTCAGGGAAATGAAGCAGGAATGACTGCCTCTGCTTCCAGAGAACATCACTTCTGTTCCAGTCTGCTTCATGCCCTTCCTTAAAGTGATTAAATTTGAAAACATTCCAATGTTAAAATCAAATCAAATCATTCAGTCAGTTAGCTTGGAATCACATAAGAGCGACATAGTTGGACTGTAGTTGAAAACAACCCAGACTTTTGCCTGCTCCTCATCACAAGGTCACATCTGTAACTGCAAAGGAAGGATTTTTTTTTTCTCACCAGCAAAAATTCAATTAACTCCTTGGGGACAGCAAGTGGGTGTCCTGTAATCCAATTCCATTCTGACATTATTTTCTGGAGATAGCGGCAGATCCTGCAGGTTAAGTGCTGAGTATCAAGACTGTTCCTTTTTGAGAATCCAGCCTGAGGTCCCAGGTTAGTTCACTATGCATTTGATCAACCAGTAATAAATTAATGCTTCTGTAAAATCCTCATTGGGCTCAATTAATTTTCAAGGCTCACAGAACTCATGGGAATACTATTACTTACTTACTTATAATTGAGTGTAAGATAAAGAGTTCAGGAGAAGAATTGTAGCGGGTTATGTATAGGAGAAGGAATGTGTAGGAGCTTTGTAACTTCTCTGGGTACACCCTTCCAGGAGACCCCAGTTGTTCCTCCATTCAGAATATCTCAAGTTCTGCTCTTTGGAGATTTTCCAGAAATTTATTGATAATCAATAATTGATTAAAACACTGCCAATTGCCAGTCAACCTTCACTGCCATCCTTCTCCCAAGATCTTGGGAGATAGGACCCACATCTCTATAGTTCTGCCTGGATCTTTCCTGGAACCACCCTCCATCTTAAAGCACCTTAGAAGGGGCCTGTCCTTACCACACAAATAAAAGTTCATCACATGAGCAATTCCGAATTTTAGGAGTTGTGTGAGAGGAGTGGGGATTATAATTAGATATTTGTTGCATAGTCCTACAGTTGTAAACCAAAACTAAAAAACAATAAAACAATCACAAGAAACCCCTTCTCCCCCAAAAACCCAGTTTTTGAGAGTTGAATTTATTATACTAGTGAAGAAAATAGGGAGACACACATGCATGCGTGTGCAGACACACACACACACACACACACACACATGAATACATGCATGAAACATTTTCACAATAGTAATCAAAAACTTTTCTTCATCAAATAAACATGAATATTATTTGTAGGGAATTAGCTCACCATATCATTTATTTTCCTGTCATCTAAATAAGGATTTTCTTCCCCCACTCCGGAAATCAGCAGCCTCTGATGTCATAATAAGCACAAGTCTCCAACTTTCAGGGTGCTGGATAAGTCCTGAAGTTCAGAGGTGCTTTTACATCTAGCTTAATGTCATCATTGGATTTCTTAGCCTTTTCCCTAATTCTTCAAGTCATAAAGATATTGGCGCTGTCTTTTAAGAGATGCTGTCTTCCCATAGGACTACTCCTTACACAGTAAAAGGATCACGGCAGACCTGACCTTTCTGTAGATCTCTCATTTTATGCTTGTTAGCAAGTTGTACATTTTTTAGAGATATATTTCTGAGCACTTAAAGGCTGCAAGTCCGTTTTGATGGATATGTAAGATACTTTTCTCTAAAGCAAAAAGACCCTGGTTAACATGAAATATTAGAGAATCCATACAGGAAGTAAATCCAGCCTGCCCATTTGCAGGGATATCTAGTATCAACAAATGAAATGAAAGAGAATTATAGGACGTATTTCAGCAGAAAAACAGGTGCTTGGAATTATGAATGAAAAGTAAGAATAAGAAATTATGAGGATAGGAATAAAGGTATGGAAATGAATCAGCCCTGGTGTGTAGCATGAATCTTAAAGAGTCTTATTAATAGAATCAAACCTGAGCCAGGTGTTGGGGTAAATGCTGGAAGGTCAGAGAAATAGAACAAGCCACAGCTATCTCACCTCGCCGGATCCTCAGCTGGTCTTGCTTCCTCAGATATGTCCTCATATCCAAATGACTCTCAGCTGAACTGCTGCTAGAAGCCTGAATGCTTAACCAGCCCAAATGCTTCTCCAGGCCAAATGCCTCTCCAGGGCAAATGCCTCTAGTTTCTGGTCCTCACACCTTAAATACCTTTCTGCTTTCTACCACCACTCCCTGGGATTAAAGGCTGGCTTTCTGGGATTAAAGGTGTGTATCACCGTGCCTGGCCGTTTCCTTGTGGCCTTGAACTCACAGAGATCCAGAGGGATTTCTGTCTCTGGAATGCTAGGATTAAAGACGTATGCTACCACTGCCTATCCTCATGTTTAATATTGTGGCTGTTCTGTCTCTGACCCCAGATAAGTTTATTAAGGTACACAATATTTTGGGGAACACAATACCACCACACTGGTGCTTTCTTATTCATGGCCCAATTTGAAATGTCAAGTCTGCAGATACAATACTATCAGTGCCACCCTTTACCTCCCTCATGAAGTATCTGTTCTATTGTTTTAAATTTTACAGTAAAATTCATTATGCTACACTGCAGTTACAACCATACACTTACACAAACTGCCTGGAGTTGGATTTAACACCTGCTTCTGATTATTATGCATTTAAATCACTTTAATATTCACCACCAAAAGTTCTTTCAGAGTTGGCATTTTTCTCTGTTTTACACACTGCAGTGTGCCCAGTGCCTAACAAAATAGGTACCGGGTAAATGCTTGCAACACTGGTGTCCTAATTCAGCCCTTCTCAAATAATATGTGGTTCAGGGACACTGGAGTTTTCTTCCAGAGATTAGTAAATATTCTGTTAAGAGGTTCCTTGGTTCAGGCACATTCTCCACTGTTTCTAATAGTCCAAGTTGGAGTCATACCTGGGGAATCCTGGGATTTTCCCTGACACCCGGTTTCTCTCTATCCCCATGATGTCTCCCTCTATCGTGATATCTCTTTCACTGCTTTCCCACTCCATCCCTGTTCCAGCTTGACCATCCCATTCCCTTATGTTCTCATCCTCTTTCCCTTACCCTCTATTGTCTCCCTAACCCCCAGTTTACTCATGGAGTTCTCATCTATTTCCCCTTCCCAGGGTGATCCATGAGTTCCTCTTTGGGTTCTCTTTGTTAGCTAGCTTCTCTGGAGCTGTGAGTTGCAGTCTGGTTATCCTTTGCTTTACATCTAGTATCCACTTATGAGTGGGTGTATACCATGTTTGTCCTTCTGAGTCTGGGTTACCTCATTCAGCATGATATTTTCTATACCCTAACTGTCATCACAGAGCTTTTCTCCAGCGATTGATGGAAGCATATACAGAGATCCATAGCCAGGTACCAGGCAGAGCTCCAGGGCAGGGAGAGAAAAGAGGGATTCTATGAGCAAATGCATCATCATAAAGGAGAAACCTGCAGAGACGACCAAACCAAACTAGTGGGAACTCATGAAAGTGAATCAATGGCTGTGGAGCCTGCATGGGACTGGGCTGGGCCCTCTGCATGGCCAGACAGTTGTGTAGCCTGATCTACTTGGGGGGCCCCCCTAGTGGGAGGATTAGAATCCATCCCTGGTGCATGAGTGGACTTTTTGGAGCCCACTACCTATGGTGGGACACCTCTTGCAGCCTTGAAGCAAGGAGAGGGGCTTGGACTTACCTCTACTGGATGTACCTCCTCATGGGAGGCTTTGTCTTCTTGTCAGGGGGGAGTGGAGGGTGGGTTGGGAGGGGGAGGCTGACGTGGGTGGGAGGAGGGAAGAGGGGGGTTGATGGGGAATATCAAATAAAATATCACCGGGGGGAATCTTTGATTGATGTGTAAAATGAATTGAAATTTTTTCTTAATTAAAAAAAAAGAGGTTCCTTGGTTAAAGAAATGTGAGAGCCATATCATAGTAGGACTGTATTTTAGATATTTCAGTTCTGCATTATCAGATTTCTTGGAGGGAATTTCTTTATTAAATGGCTAAGGGACAGCCCTTGTCCAGAGGCAGTGTCAATCAACAACGATGTGATTACAGTGAGACGGCGCTATTGTGTGCCACCCCTGCACTGGCACAGGACCTGCTTTATGCCTGTGTGGGCTCCTAACATGGGACCTCTATTAGTTCATATTCCATTCACAAAACCACCTTTTTAAAATGTTGAGGGGAAAATGCTCTTTCCTTTGCTTATTTTTTATTTTCATACTTTGCTTCGTGCTCTTTGTATTTTATAACTTGATTATATTTATATGTGTTGGTAAGAAATAATGGTTAATATTGCTTAATATTAAGCATTACTACATATCAATGGCCAATACATATATAAAACACTTTTGATATTATTAATTATTAGGCAAATTGCAATCAAACCCACAATGTGCTATCATTTAATATCAGTAGAATGGTTGCTATCAAAAAGACAAGAATTATAGCTGCTGACAAGTCTATAAAGAATCGAATATTTATGGACTGGTGGTAGGAGAGAGAATCAGCAGACAGTTTTGGAGCATAACATAATGCTTTCTTACAAAATTAGAAATAGAGCAATCATGTTGTCTAGCAATCTGACTACTGGGTCCATATTCAGAGAAAATGAACAGGTCAAGAAGACATAAACATGCTCATGGTCATTGCAGCATTATTCACAATATCCAAGAAATGTAGATAACCTTAGTGTCCATCAGTGGATGAATGGATAAACATAATTATATATACATATGTATGTATGTATATGTAAAAATTATACATATATTATATATAATAATCCTATTTTCCATCACCATAAAATATGAAATCTAGATGTAACTCTAAGAAAATAGAAATACTGCCGGGCGTTGGTGGCGCACGCCTTTAATCCCAGCACTCGGGAGGCAGAGCCAGGCGGATCTCTGTGAGTTCGAGGCCAGCCTGGGCTACCAAGTGAGCTCCAGGAAAGGCACAAAACTACACAGAGAAACCTTGTCTCGAAAAACCAAAAAAAAAAAAAAAAAAAAAAAAGAAAATAGAAATACTTCATGACCCCACTCTATATAAATCTAGAGATGCTGAATTCATAGAAAGTAAGAGTGGATCATTGGCTGCCAGAGGCTGGATGAGGAAGGGATGAGGAAGTGTTGGTCAGTGTTATCAATATATAGTTAGAGAGAGAAAGAATTTTCATGTGCTTCTGCAGAGTTGTGGGACTACAGATAACTGTAATATACTCCATGTTTCCCAAAAGCTAGAAGAAAGAATTTTCAACATTTTTAACACAAAGAAATCATAAATATTAGAAAAGATGGAAAAATTTGAATGATTTATGTGCTAACATTTATAAAATTAAAAGTTACAGTATATATAAGTATATTTAAAAATATTTTGATTTTTTTGTATGACATTTGGACAAAAAGTGACAAAATCATCTTTATGATGTTCAATTTGATAAAATATAGTAAATGTATAATCTTATAAAACCATCACCTAAATAAATACAATAGACATAACTGTTAAAAGTTTCGTTATTATATTAGTAATGCTTGATATCCACATTAACACTCTTACTCCCTACCATCAATAAAACTTCAATTTTCTGCCTCAATAGGTTGGCTTGCAATCTAGACTACTACAACAATTTCATTATACAGCCTACATTTCTTTGATAGTTTCTTTTACTTATTTATCTTGAATTATACCCATTTCCTGAGAACCAAGATGCATTTTCTTTCATTGCTGAACTGTATTTCATTATGTAGATATACTTTACAAATTGTTTTCATCCATTCACTTCACGATGGACATTCTGTTTTGTTTCTAGGATTTGTCTATCACATACAAAATTTCTATGTACAAGTCTTTGTCAATACAGCTTTCATTTTTTCCCCAGTTAACTACCTCATAATTAAATCACCTCCTCAGATGTATGGTATATATTTAACTTATCAAGGTGTTGCCCAGGTCTTTTTCATAGTTTTAACAATGTTTTACAATTTGCCAGCAGTAGGTAACAGCTTTTCCAGTTGTTCTTCATGATAAAACAAGGAGAGGATTGCAGAACAAACTCTGGTGGACACGCAGTAGTTTGAAGTGTTTGTAAAGGTTAGTTTGTGCTGCATTTGTGAAATGCCTAACGACATGTGAAACCTTTTGTATATATGATTGGTTTCCATCCCTTTTTGTAATTAAGGATCTGTGAAATTCTTCATACAGTGTATTGTAGGTTCTTGAACTTTAAAAGTTTATTATTGGTTCATTAGAGATCTCGCTGTATCCTGGATGTAAGAATTTATTGAATATAATATTTAAAACTGTATTTTTTACCAACCTGTAATTTAACATTTTATTCTCATGATGTTATATTTCAAATGGCAAAAATTGTGAGTTTGATAAAATCAAACATAATATTTTTTTCTGTAAGAAACAAGTTTTTAGTGTGATGTCTAAAAAAATCCATTTAATCCTTGAGCAAAAAGATTTTCTCTATGTCTACTATTAAGCCTAGAATGAACACTGATGTTTATTTTTATATTTATGGCTCACTTATTTTTAATGCAAGAATATACTTGAAATTATAGAATTACTTGAATTTCAAGTAAATTTCAAGAATTACTTGAAAATATCTAAAATTTCCAAAGCAAGTTGCTGGAGAAGAATGCTCTCTACTTAAATTTCTTGCTATGTCTATTACATTTAATTGCTTTTATATGCAAGTCTATTGCTGGTAAATCTAGTTCCATAGATGCATTGTCCATATTTATAAGACTCCATTCTCTTTTATTTAAACCCACTGAACACACAGATTTTTGCCTGTATGTGTATGGATGTGTGGGTGTGGGACCATCTACTACAACATAAGCAGCGATTCTGGGGCTGCATTTCTGGGAAAAAAAAAAAAAACTTCCTTTCCCTCCTCAAGCAACTACCAGTTGCTGCTAATAGTGTCTCAGTTAGGGCTGGAACTTAATGAACTTATTCCCTGTTTTGGCAGGCTTAATCTTCTTAAGGGTGTGTTCATTCAATTTAGTTACAACTGCTATGAGTTCATGTATGCAATGACTCTTTTATGTCAAGCAAATAATTTTTGTTAGGTTTCTATGACACTTACAGATGACTTTGCATCAATTTGATGTTAGTAATAACAAATTTCTGATATATTCACATCACAACCTCTGTCTACGAGATACTGTTCAATTTTGTTCAGCAATGATTTTAATCTTTCATATACTAATTGGGTGTGCCTTTGGTCTTCTCTATTATTTCATTCCCAATGTTCTCTTAATCAATTTGTATTTGGGCTGATTTTAATTGACTGGTAGAGTTGCTTTTCTATCCATCATATGTTCTGCAATTGTTAGGAGCTTACTCAATATGTGGTTGAGTTACTAGTTCAGTGAACCCTTGTTAATTCTGCTACCTGGAATGTGATCTCTGTCATTGTTTTGGAGTAGATTTTTTTTAAACCACTGAAGAATAATAAAGCTACTTTCTTCCATCATTCAATGCCAGCTACTACACATGTGCTTGCCCATCAATCAATTTACTCTTTAATGAGTAATCACTATAAGGTTCAGCACCTGCTAAGGACATGTTTTCTAAATTTAGGCTTATTCAATCTTATCTATTTTACATTGTTACTTAGTGATACTTCTTTTCTTATAGGCGATCCTATGTACTTAACTACTTGAGAAGATATTAAGAGACTCTATTTATTAATACATATAAGTTGTCTCAGTTACTTCTCTTTCTATTGTTATGAAGAAACCATTGCCAAGCCAATTTATAAAAGAAAGCATTTAACTTGGTTTACAGTTTGAGAGGGTTAGAATCCATGATGGTGGAACAAAGGAATATCTAACAGCTCACATTTTGATACATAACCATGAGAAAGAAAGAAAGAGAGCTAACTGGTTATCCCACGCGCTGTTTACTGGTTTGTTCATTATAGCTTGCTCAGTCTGATTTCTTATAGAACCCAGGACCACCAGTGTAGCACGAATCTTAAAAGGTCTTATTAATAAAAACAAACCTGGATCCAGGTATTGGGGTGAATGCTGAAAGATCAGAGAAACACAACAAGCCACAGCCACCTCACCTTGCCAATCCCTCAGCTGATCCTGTTTCCTTAGACTGGATGCTTCTCAGCTGAACTGTGCTACTCAAAAGCCTAAAAGCTTAACCAGCACTAGTTCCTGGTTTTCACACCTTATACACCTTTCTGCTTTCTGCCATCACTTCCTGGGATTAAAGGCGTTGAGTCACCATGCCTGGCTGTTTCCAGTGTGGCTTTGAACTCACAGATATCCAGATGGATCTCTGCCTCCCAAGTGATAGGATTAGAGGTGTGAGTGCCACCATTTTCTGGCCTCTATGTCTGTCTAGTGGCTGTTCTGTTCTCTGACCCCAGATAAATTTATTAGGGTGCACGATATCTTGGGGAACACAATATCACCACACACCAGCCCAAAGATGACACCACCCACAATGGGATGGGCCCTCCGCCATCAATCACTAAATAAGAAAATATCCTATAGCTGGAATATATTCAGGCATTTTTTCTCAATTGTGCTGTCCTCTTTTCAGATGATTCTTGCTTATATCAAGTTGACATAACACTAGCCAGGATGGAGCCCATGAGGGCAGAATAAAGGAACAATTGCGAGCTTACATCTCGATCTACAACCATGAGGCAGGGAGAGCTAACTGGGCATTCCAGGAGTCTTTTGAAACATGAAAGTTCACCCAAGTAACACACCTCTTCCAACAAGGCCAAACCTCCTAATAATTCCCAAACAGTTCCACCAGCTGTTTGGCCAAATATTCAAATAAATGAGTCTACAGGGCCATTCTCATTCTAACCACCATGTAATATAAAATATTATAATAAATATATTACATATAAATAAGCAAAATAAATATTCTATCTATAACTAAGATAGAGAATATATGAGATACTTTAAAATATTGCTGATAAATACCACAGAAATGTTGAAATACTTTAAATAATCTAAGAAAGTTAGTAATACATGGTAAATGCTTGTTAAAATATTTTCATGTTGTTAAAACAGAAGATGGTCACATTTGAATAAAATATCTTAATTACCCATAAATCTGTAGGGAATTTAAGGAAGTAATGTTTATTACTCTGTCTTCTGGAATAGATTTTTATAAGTGTTTCCATGAAATAAGTCACTTTCTTTTAATCATAAAAATCATTGTCACACTACATGTAACCTATTAATGAAAAAATCATACCAAACAGATTTGTTCATATTATTAGCATAACCTTTACCTCAGAAGGTATGCAGCATGTTGAAATATATATTAATATTTTGTAAATATCAGGGTATCTTTGTATCATTTTCCATCCTGGCTAAAATAAATTTTTTTATTTAACGTTAATCTATAGTCTTTTATTTTACATGGTGATGTGTCGTGACTAGCATCCAGTCTTAGAAAATTAGCTGCACTGCCAAAGAAAGACAATTATGGTCCATTATTCAAAGGGAATTATAAAAACTATTTGGAATTTTAATAGAATTAACTTAGAAGAATAACAAATGATGAAACTGCAATCATAAATCCTTAACTCTTAAGCAAATTCAAAATTGCTACTTTTTTAATATGACAGTTTCCCTATTGTTTTATTTCTAGTATTACTGGACAGTTTTCAAGGGAAGCATGCTGTAGGATATCTTTCTGTATGCTGTGAATATGTGTTATTCCCATTGGCTAATAAATAAAGCTGCATTGGCCTATGACAGGGCATGATGGAGACAAGTGGGAAAATCCAAGAGAGATAATGAAAGAAAAAAGAGTAAGGGGAGACACCAAACTGCCGTCTAAGGAGCAACATGTAATGGGATGCAGGTAAAGCTACAGAACACTTGGCGATACATAGATTAATAGTTATGGGTTGAGTTAAGTTATAAGACCTAGCTAATAAGAAGCTTGAGCCAGGCCATATAATTTTTAATTAATATTCAGCCTCCGAATTATCATTTTATAAGCAGCTGTGGGACCACGAGGCCAGGTGGGACCAGGGGCTGGATGGGGCCAGAGAAACTTACTCCTATAAGAGCATGATGGATTCACACTATAACAGGGAAACAATGGCCTCTACTAGACATCAAAGGCGAAGAAATAAAAGATAAATAAACAAAACGGAATAGATTACTTTACTTTTGCAGTCCATGACAATGAGGTACCACAGAACTTCGGACACATTACTGCCTGTTTCTATTGTCCTTGTTTACCATCTAGAATTTGATGGTAAGACCCTATTGGTGAAGTCAGCACGTGCTTGAGACATAAAACATGACCAAACCAAGCTGGTAAAGATCATGAAGTTTCATCCCTTCTGGGGAGCTTTCATAGAACTCAAAGGTGCTATGTAAGCTACCAGAGGAGCAAAGTAATCATCAATCACACCTATCAGTGAATGCCGCAAGCTGAAACAGTGACTGGCCTGGCAAGACATGATTACTGATTTAATAGTGGTACAAATATCATGGGATAATCAACCACTTACTAATTATATTAAAATTTCACTCCCTAGAAGATGAAACTAACAGACATCACCTTTAGGCCAAGAACCTATGGATAGACAGGTCATAGGCCATAGTTGTAAACCAATTCTTAATGACTTACCATTGTACCAATAGATCAACGCCTCTCTTGAGCCTCATCTTTGAAGTTTCTGTATGCTGTGTGACTATCACCAATCATTATCTGCCACAAGAACAGGGGAGTTGTTCCTAAGACCATAAGTTTACTACGCTCTAGTGGAGGAAGACCACACATACAAGAATATTTGAACTGTTAATCACTGTTGAATGGTTTAATGAAAACAGACACAATGTTGAATTGGTAAGGCAAGGGTGTGAATCAAGGAAGAATTGGGTAGGGTGATAAATGTGATAACAACACTTGTATAAAACTTGAAACTCTTAAAAATGAATAAAAAAAAATTCAACTTCTTCTAAAAAACAAAAACCAAAACCAAAACAAAAAAATCCAAAAGCAATGCCAATGTAATCCACAATATAAACAAACTAAAAGAAGAAAACCACAAGATCATCTCATCAGATGCTGAAAAAGCCTTTGACAAAATCCAACACCCCTCTATGATAAAGGTCTTGGAGAGATCAGGAATACAAGGAACATACCTAAACATAATAAAGGCAATTTACAGCAAACCAATAGCCAACATCAAACTAAATGGAGAGAAACTCAAAGGGATTCCACTAAAATCACAAGCAAGACAAGGCTGTCCACTCTTTCCATATCTGTTCATTATAGTGATTGAAGTTCTAGCTAGAGCAATAAGACAACAAAAGGAGATCAAGAGGATGCAAATTGGAAAGGAAGAAATCAAACTTTCGCTATTTGAAGATGATATGAATATATATATATATATATATGTATATATATGTATATAACCCCAAAAATTCTACCAGGGAATTTCTGCAGCTGATAAACACCTTCAGCAATGTGGGGGGATACAAGATTAACAAAAAAAATCAGTAGCCCTCCTATATACAAATGGTAAATGGACTGAAAAAAATATCAAGGAAACTATAACCTTCACAATAGCCACAAATAACATAAAATATCTTGGGGTAACTCTAACCAAATAAATGAAAGACCTGCATAACAAGAACTTTAAGTCTTTGAAGACTTTGAAGAAAGGAATTAAAGAAGATATCAGAAAATGGAAAGATCTCCCATACTCTTGGATAGGTAGGATCAACATAGTAAAAATGGCAATCTTACCAAAAGCAATCTGCAAACTCAGTGCAATACCAATCAAAATCCCAACACAATTCTTCACAGACCTTGAAAGAACAATACTCAACTTCACATGAAAAAACAAAAAACCCAGGATAGCCATAACAATCCTGTACAATAAAGCAACTTCCAGAGGTATAACTATCCCTGACTTCAAGCTATACTATGGAACTATACTAATAAAAACAGTTTGGTATTGGTATAAAAACAAACAGGTGGATCAATGGAATTGAATCGAAGACCCTGACATTAATCCACATACCTATAAACACCTGATTTTTGACAAAGAAGCCAAAACTGTATAATGGAAAAAAAGAAGCATCTTCAACAAATGGTACTGGCATAACTAGATGGTGGCATGTAGAAAAATGTAAACAGATCCTTATCTATCACCCTGCACAAAACTTAAGTCCCAGTAGATCAAGATCAAAGACCTCAACATAAATCCATTTACACTGAACCTGATAGAAGAGAAAGTGGGAAGTAGTCTTGAAGGCATTGGCACAGGAGACCACTTCCTAAATATAACACCAGTAGTAAAGACACTGGTAGTAAAGAGAGCAACAGTTAATAAATGGGACCTCCTGAAACTGAGAAGCTTCTGTGAGGAAAAGGACATGGTAAATAAGACAAAACAGCAACCTACAGAATGGGAAAAGATCTTCGCAAACACTGGTTTGCTACATACCTCTGTTCTCTCTGGCTCTTACAATATTTATGTTCCCTTTTCTTTGACAATCCTTGAGCCTTTTGGGAAGGGGTTGTGATATAATGAAAGGCTGCCAATGTGAGATTGCCTGGGAACCTTGTCCTCATTTCATGGACCCTTCTTGGGGAGTCAGGGTCTTGTTTTAGATAAATAATTCATTCATATCCATTTTACTTTTGACATATTCCATGTGCCATATACTAAGTGTAATGAAAACCCAAAATAGTTAATACTATGTTTATTTAGCATATTAGGTGTCTATATTTAAATTGCATTAGTATATTACTTTAGGACTTTGAGTGGGGGCTTGAGATTAACAAAGTCACATTGGGTAAGTTCTCATTCATTTAAGCATTCAGCTTCCTTATTAGTTTTTCACTAATGTCGTCCACACTTGATAAATGAGATCCGGTTCATAATTAAATGCCTTGGTATACAAATATCATCTCTTTATTCTCCTACATTTCTAAGAAATACATAAAACTACAAGACAAGTGCAACATTACAGTTGGTTCGAGTTATTTCAATGCAATTCTGGAAGAAGAATTTTTTTTAAAATCTAGTACACATGAGTTAAACAGAAATGTTCTTCTCTCTACAATGGACTGAAACATTTGAACTTACCAGTTCAACACATCTTTTCTCCTTCAAGCCGTTTATGTCAGGGATTTTTTTTTAATCTTCAACAGGAAAGTGAACTGGCTCATTACCTTTAATAAGTCTGTAAAATTGTAAAATGTAAGTTATCTTCCTAAGCAGTACACTAAGTCACACTACTCATATCGAATAATAGGAAACTTATCTCCAAATATTCTTTAATTCAGTGAAATTAATAATAGGCAGAGTCCTGAGCTCTAGAATGCATAAAGGAGGAAAATGTTAGAAGATATGATTATTAAAATCACCAATGTGCCCCTGGTTACCTGCTTCACTCTGTGACAGACAGCTTCTAACAGGAGCTCACGTGATCCTAACACTCAACCTTGCCTGCCTCATGGACTTCCTTCCCATTGAGTAAATTATCTGATACATAGATTGTGAGCATGTTGGGAGCACGTCACTTCCATGAGTACTTTGCAAGACTAGGCATTTTTGTCTTGTTAGCATGTTCTCTCAATGTCGGCCTCCTTCTTCACTTGGCTGAAGTAAGATCTGAGAGGTCAGATATGAATAAAGTGAGGAAAGTCACTAACTAATGGGAAATGGAAAACTGAATCCCTTGTCAAGTCATCCACGTGGAAAAAAACCCACTATCACATAAATGAGCTTGAAATACCATCTTCTGCAGTTAAGCTCTCAACCTTAGCCCTAGCCAAAATCTAGATTTCACCTCATAAAAAATACAGAAAAACCCAGCTAAATCAGCAGAATTTTGAACCATAGAAACTGCAAAATGCTAAGTTAGGCATTACTAATAATCTCTAAATTTATTTTACAATCTATAAATAATAAGATAAAATGAATTAATTTCTCCATAGTTTTCTATCATTATCATGCATCCTACCCTATGGACATGTCGCTAAAGACAAAATTATTTTAGAAATTGAATCAATTGTCTTAATAATTGATGAGACAGTCGCATTTTTACTTCAGATTTTAGGTACCATTACATATTTCCTTTACTTTGATTGATTCCATTTTGTCATTGTGAAATTGGAAATGATGAAGTCAAACTATTATATCTCCCCATTGTGGAAATAAAATATTTAAAAGCTTGAGATTAATTAATCTATATTAATTCCACAACATTCAGACTATCTTAATGGTCTAGATAAATGGTTCTTAATCTGTGGGTTGAGATCCCTTTGGGGGTTGAATGACCCTTTCACAAGGGTCACCTAAGACCATCAGAAAACACAGATATAACATTATAATTCACAATAGCAGCAAAATTACAGTTATGAAGTAGCAATGAAAATAATTTTATGCTAGCGGTCACCACAACATGAACTATAGTAAAAGGTTGCATCCTTGGGACAATTAAGAAGCACTGGTCTACATTATGAAGTGGCACCATGTTTTCCATAATAGGCACAGTGCCATGATGAATTTCTGGACACACACATACATAATTAATATGTACAACTATAGACAAATATAATTAATAATAATTAATGTATGTAGCAATCCAGCAATTAACCAACTAATTAATCAATTAATGTATTTGAGACAAGGTCCCACTATATAATTCTCTGGGCTGGAACTTGCAGTGATGGCCCTGTCTCTGCCTCTAGAGTGGTAAAACATAGTCAGGTACCACTACATCTATATTTAGCATCCTAAAATGACAAAAAGTTTTGGTAGATTTGCTGTTAAAATGTATTTATTCAATAGTCAGAATACCTAAGAGAAATGTTTTTCACAATGTTAATTTGAAACTACCATATGTCAAATCAAAATTTAAATCTGGCATTTTTCTGAACACATCATATGTGAAAATATGTTTCTATTTGTTTCAGGTTCAGGAATAATGTGGTTACATATTTTGTCTTTGTTGTTGTTGTTGTTGTTTATTTCCAAAACATATATGCAATTCCCCTTTGGCTAGATTTTAGATGTTAGATTTTTTTTCTGACTCTTTGTGGGCAACTGTTTTGTCTGCAATTCACATGAACTATATAGGAAGAGTCAGCTGTATATGTATCCCTGTTTTAGCATAGAAACAGTGATTAAAGGTGCATATTTGGTGTTTTGCTTGATTTGTGTGTTAAGTGAGAAAAATCCCAGCTCTCTAGGAGCTGGAGAGTTATGGTTTATTGCAGAAATACAGGTGAGTTTAACATGTTTTCTGGGTAAGCACCGTAACTGATTATATTAATAAATAGGGAATAAAGGAAGAAAGTAGCTACAAGTTATTCAATAAATAAAGTGAATTTTATAAAATGTATTTCCATTGTAAAAACAAGCAGAATTAAAACATCCAACTAATGTAGGATATCCATTATTTATAATTAGGTATAGACAATTCATGAACATAGATCTTATTCTTAGTCATACAATGATATATATATATGTACATCTACATATATATGTGTGTATATAAGAGAAATAATATAAAATGTGTTCTATGTCTAAAAGGAAATTAAATAACAAATGAAATAACAGAAATATAGCTGGTAAAATTACTAAATATTTCAAAATAAAACAATATACTTATAACTAAAAATGCATTAGCAATTGTAATCCATAAAAGAAATCAACTAAACGTATCTGGAATACAGAGTTCAAAAGAAGGCTACAGTAAGAAATTAAAGTCAATCAATGAATAGACTAATGAAATGAGCATTAGTTCCCAAAAGATAGAATAGATACAGCCAGTAAACATATGAGTAAATGTTCAAGGTCGGTAGCTTTAAGACAAATGGTCATTAAAACCATGTTCAGACTCTACCTTACTTAAGTAGAAATGGTAATTATTATGAAAAGAAGCAAAAAATGCTGTTAAGGATGTGGGTGAAAGGAAACCCTCATACACTACTGGTAGGACAGTAAATTCATCCACATACTATAGAAGTCAGTGAGGCAATCTCTCAAAATATCAAAAGAGATCTATCATATGAACCAGCTTTGTCACACCAGGGAATTTACCTGATGGAATCCATGTCAATATATCACAGAGATGCTTGTATATCAATGTTTACTGAAGAACTATTCATGATAGCTAGGTTATGGAACCAACATAGGTGTCAAAAGAAAATGCGATATATGTGTTATATGTACACACATAACACACACACACACATACACACACACACACACACACACACACACACACATATACTGGGATTGTTTTCACCCATGAACAAGAAAACATTATGTTTTCTGCAAGAAAATAGATGCAACTAGAGAGAATCATATTAAGTGAATTAAGCTTGTCTCAGAAAGACAAATCCATTTTTTTCTCATTTGCTTTCCTGGATTGTAAATAGTTGCATAAACCCAAGTATCTATCTATAGCATGAAATCATCTTTCATAACACAATGACATTCAGACTTATACGATAGAAATAAAGGTCTCACAGCACAAATTTTAAAAAGAATCATCTTTTCTGCTCAACCAAAAAATGTACAAGATCATTATGACAAATAATTTGAAGAAGTTGCTAGCATATTTTTGTCACTTGTAGAAAAAGAAATAATGTTAATAAAATAATGAAATACACCCCATTTATATTTTGTAATATCCTATGACAAATGGACAAATCTGAAACCCTATTCTGGCCTGTCAGACAAGAGTGACTATCTTAGGTTGGAATATACATTAAACAGTAGCAGCACGTTTATTAAGGCATTGATGCAGGGAAGCAGGCACACAGCATCCTGGACCAGAGTAATCATTATGTAAAACATGAAAATCAGATCCACAGGAAAAAGACAAGAGGGTGTGGAGCAATGGTGTGAGAAATTAACAATGATCTTTTCCATCAAATTATGAGCCAAATTACACCACCAGAATCAACAGGGCCCACAAGGCAAACATCTTAAAACTGATTCACAGACATATGGAAGAAGTGTATAGTTAGCTAGGTAACATAGCTTTTAGGTCCCTTTAAGATAACGGCACAAAAATATCTTTGAAGATATAAAAAAGATGTGCTGCACTGATTCACAGAATGACCATTAGCATCCAGCAAAGAAACAAAACAACTGTTTCTATTTAGATACTTCAAAGGATGAAAAACCCACACATCTTTACAAAATGCATTCCCATTTATCTGAAGGCAAGCCAGAGTGTTCATTGACACAACTCTAAGCCCCATGCCTGGCTCCTCACTTCAATGCAGTTGGCAAAGACCTGCCTTGCATTTAAAAAAAAGATCATTTATTGTCAGAAGACAGAGAGTGCTATGGAAATGCTTCAGATATAAATATTTTGCAGTTTAAGATTTTCTTTCATGAAAATTAAGCAGGTAACCCAACTTGCATATTTCAATAAAACAGCAGCAGCAGCATGAAAGAGAATCACTAGACAGAAAAATCCCAAGAGCCAAATAGCAGCAAATCTTAATGTAAATATAGATGATTCCTCAAGAGGAATGGCAAAGTAACACAGAGCAAAATGCACGTTATTAAGACAAAGAAGAAAATGACTTAGAAAGAAATGAAAGGGAACAAAAGTCCATCAAAGAACAGAATGGGTTTGAACACAGGCTGGAAAAACTTCTCAGTATCTTGTGGTGACAGATTTTGCAGACCCCCAACTCTAGATCCTAGCTGTAATAAAGGTTCCAAATAAGAGCCTGAAGGAGAAAGAAGAGAAAAATCAAGATGATTTTCTGGATTGGAAACCAGACTTGAACCTATTCACAGTCTCCTGCTTTTGTCTCATGGGAACATAGAAAGTGGACCTGCTCTTGACTGTGGCTTGGTGTTATGAGCAAACACTAGCCACTGACAGAAGTAAGTTGGCTCCTAGAATGAAAATTGAATTTATTTTAACTGTTTGCTTTGCAAAATGGGTGTCATGGGTGTGTGTGTGAGAAGTTCCTCAATGAGATGTACATTTTGATCAGTCGAGGGAGTAAAACAAGTTGCCTTGTCCAAAGAGAAGGGACCTGATCTACTTCCTGTAGACCTCCACAGAGCAAAAGTTGTAGCAATAGAGATTCTCTTTGCCTGGCATTGAGCTTGGCATTGGCTTTTTTACTGCCTCCAGAGTGATACTCAGACTAGAACTTACAGAATTAGAATAAAAGATTCAAGAACTTTGTATGAGGGCTAAAATGAAACCCTTTCTTTCCCTGGTCCTCCAGGAGACTCTCTCATTGCATTAATATAGATGATGTGTCTTCTTAATTCTGTGAGTCATTTCATTACAGTAAACCAATATTCCCTCCCTCCCTCCCTCCTTCCCCCCCATGTCTGTCTTTCTCCTTCCCTTCCTCTTTATCCGTTCCTTCCTTTCCTTTCTCCATTTCTCCCTAGCAGATACAAAATGTTTGTGGGAAAAATAAATGTTTTGTTCTCAGAGACAAAGTGAACAGGATGAAGAGAGGGAAGATGTGTATGTGTGTGTGTGTGTGTGTGTGTGTGTGTGTGTGTGTGTGTGAGAGAGAGAGAGAGAGAGAGAGAGACAGAGAGACAGAGAGAGACAGAGAGACAGAGAGAGAGAGACAGAGAGAGACAGAGACAGAGAGACAGAGAGAGAGAGAGAGAGAGAGCACGAGAGAGAGAGAGAGAGAAAGAGAGAGAGAGAGAGACAGAGACAGAGACAGAGACAGAGAGAGAGATCCTAAGAACCTATTGAATATGTCTTCTTAGAGAAGTTTGGTTTTGTAATGAAATTAGTTCAAGAGAAACAGAATTTGAATGAAGGTTTTTTCTTTTTTACTTTTTTGACATTTCTGGAGATTCCTGAGCTTGACTTTACTTGGTGAGATTTGAAGAGGCTAGTGACTCTGTTTCTAGTAGCAACAAGCATTGATTATCTATTCATAGCATGATGCCACAATAGAGGCATGCTAGGAATCTACTGAGTACTCCTAATCCCATGACAAGCAAAGAACTGGGTGAACACTTATTTTGAACTCATACAGACTAGATGAGACTCCAAATACCATTTTCGTTCACTGATTAGTTAATTTTCTCAGGATCCATTGTGTGGTATACGGATATGCTGTATCTAAGATTGTTGCATCTTGCTAATCCTGTGACAAGAGCACTCACAGCACTAGGTGGGCATCCTTGAAATTTAGAGGCAAAAAATCATCTTGTAGGTCTGCTGTACTATCCCACTCATCAAATAGCCTCCATAATAATTTCAAGATAATTCAGGTCTGGAGAAGACTCTACAGTTTGTGCAGGATGCTGTGTATATTCCTTTGTAGATTAGGCAACTTGACCTGGCAGATCCATCAGGGCAGAAATTGTTAATGGCTGATCACGTTGCTATTTGTAAACTTTAGCAGGCTCCTATGAATGAACTAGCACTTCTGTTGTTTTAGCTCAAACATATTATCTTTCTTAGATAATCATTATCATTTTAAGAAACATCTTTTGGCCTACTAGTTAAACCTTGATAGAGGCATCAAGCTATCTGCTCTGATTTTCCATGAACTGGTTATTGTGTGAGCAAGCCAGCAACACATAAATTTGTGTGCACAAGAGTATTCTATCATCTAGACAAAGCCCATACAAGCCATGAAGGCATTGGTCAGTCCCATAGAGAAGAATCCCAAATGCTTATTGTCCCCACTGCTGCTTCACTACTACAACCTCATGGAGTTTCTCTACGTTTCACTGATAAAGAGAGATAAAACTTAGAATTGCTAGTACAGGGTTCTTCACAATACTTAGGCACCATCTAATAATGGACAGCATTAGCAACAGACTCTTTATAGATCATCTCTAACATCAACAACATAAAACATTCCCTAAAGGTTGAACTTTGAGCACTTGGTGATACACTACACGTGGAAGGGAAAGTGATTATGTGGGCGGACATGCCAACTCTTAGGCCTTGAACAGTGTTCTGATGCAGGGTTTTTAGTCTTGTGGTGCTATAATAGAAAACATGAGACTAGGTATCCTATAATGAATAGAACTCATTTTGTCTCAGTTTTGAAGTCTGGAAAGTTTAAGCTCAAGGGTCTTTAACACAAATTAAATGTGGTTTTAAAATCTCTGAATAGGTTACATATTCAGCAGGGATAGATTTGAGTTGCTTAATTTCATGAGCTAAGTTGACTAGGTCATGGATTACCCAAATACTAGGTTGAGCACTATTCTTTTCGTGTCTTAAGAAGAATCTTAATTGATATTTGATTGATTTGATTGATTTAATTGATATTTGATTGATTGATACTTAATTGATTTGATTCAAATATCAATTGCAGATTGATATTTGAATTAGCAAAATGTATAAAGTAATTTGCGGTCCATGGTACTGGTGGCAGATGGAGGTTTCATCCATCAGAACAGAGCAAAAGTAACCCGAGAAGTTTCAACCACCTGGCCTTCAAGCTAAAAAATGCACCATCTCTTACCCTCAGCCTGGGCTTGCCCTCAGTCCTAACGGGATTGATTTCTTCAAAGTTCCGGCATCTTTAGGTGTTCCTTGTAGATTCGGGCATTGTCGGCAACCATAACCATTCCAGCCAGTTCCTTGTGATAAATCTTTGTCCATTTCTGCTCTCTGATATATCCAGACTAATGAAATAGGAAAATAAATGATAAAACAAAATGATACCATCTTATTTTTATTGTATGCCCTGAATAGGGACAATAGTTTGATATCTAGTCTTAAGTGAGCTCATATATATTTAATATTCTGACAAGATATTTACAGACATCCAAAATATCAGGGTACATATACTCCACATATCTTCGATTTGTTCCAAACTCTGAACCAAGAAGTAATGTTAATATCTATAGTCTTCATTTGAGCTTTAGTAACTCCTTTTAAAAAATGAAGTAAATAGTCTGTTAAAATTTCACCAACAAATTCTGGAAGCTAATATGTGAATGAAGGAATCCTTGGTTTTATTGTTCACATTCTCAGCCATCATATTTATTTCCCTGGAGAAAATAAGCCTAGGGAATTATGTAGTAATGGATGAAAACCTCAAAATACGACTATTAAATTATAACATAATTTTTATTAATATTGTCAAAATATTTTAGATGTGCCCATAATTACATGCTTTGGAGAAGTTAATATGTATCAGATGAGTACATAGCAGTCCTCATTGTAGAGTTATGCTACACATATCCATGACAGAATTGTTCCTGCAGCACAGCATTTTATTTATTGCACAATCTATATTGTTTACTTGGTGAGAAACTAGAAAAACCTTTTGCTGAGACTTTGTTATAGCTCGATCTTTGACTTCGCAATTTAAAGTGTTGTTCACTGAGATTCAAGAGGTTTCTTAAGGAAGAAAATTGCTCTAGACATCGCCCATAAACTTTGTAATATACTGAGCTTCATTTCACCTAAGACCTTAGCTTTCCTGGTAGCTGTTAAGCCTTTCCACTTGATAGAGAAAAGACTTTTGTGGATGACATTGCCAAAGCTTTCTTTACTTTGTCCTGGAGTGGTTTGGTCCTGTTCCAAGGATTATTGATTATCTTTCCTCCTCTATATCCTCTATGTCTTCACAGGGAAAGAACATAAAGTGGAGGCAACACCTCCTGAAAATCAGGTTCCTCACAGAAATTGTTCCGATATGAGATGTGCGATGTGTGGTCATATTAATTGAAACGATTTCTGCTTCATGATTATAACCCTATGTTATTTATTTCATTTTATTCCCCAAATAAATGTAGGTAACAAAATTCTATGAGAACAAATTAATAAAGGGTAATAACATATGATGATGATTTATAGCATCTATTTGTTCTCTCTTTGTGACATGTTCATGTTTGCTGTGAAGGCAAATTTATGGGGAATTGAGGACTCGTGCATCTTCTTACTCTTGCATTAATAATCTTGATTTTAGAATCTTTTTGATACTTTCAGCACATATGAAGTACATGTTTTCCATGAAAGTAGTAAACTTCAAGCTTCCAAGGGTCTCACATGCACATTCAGTCTTCTTGTTTAAGGGTAGCTGCTTAGCAACAAGTTTCTAAGGCTACACACGGCTGAAAATTTTCGAATTACTTTTTTGCAGCTCATAAATGTCGATGACCTGCTCCATACAACTTCCCCAAACACTCCTTCCTTCTTTTGTGGTACCATTGGCATGAAGGAAGGGCTTTTCTCCTCTCAAAGTAGGGAGAAGATAGGGATACATACTGTTGGGATGATATCAGACATAGAGATGAACTTCACAGCCATTTCCTTGCATTGCAAAGTTGTTCCTAGTTCTTACCATGTAGAAATGCCTACCACAAAATCTACTGTCTCCTTCTCTACCAACTCACTGTCGCTGTGACAAAAAGAGACTCGTACATAGTTTATTTTGCAATGTAAATTTGTTCTGAGCTGTGTAGTACTAGATGTCTGTGAGTATGGAAAGAACTGAGGATAATTCTTAAGGATATAAGTGTACACCCGAAATTCATCCCTCAAAATTTTTGCCAGGAATCATATAGATGCTGTGACACATGGAGGCTTGAATTATTGCATATATCACTCATATCAGATCAAATATATATATATATCAAGGTGAAATTTTGTTCTTGAAATAAAATAATCTGATTATGTACAACAGAAAGAGAATGGCAAAAATTTAATTAGTGCCTCATGTCATTCTGTACATGTAGAAATATAAGAAAATATTTGGACTTGGTGATGATTAATGAGATTCTGTAAGTTTTTTTATATATTTTGCAATTGCTTGATATTAGTTGCTCATCAATGATTAAATCATTGATGATTGATCATCAATATATTATTAAATACATATATAAAATTGAGTATATATATATATTTACTTTTTTTATTTTATTGAAAATATATTCTTGCTGAGTGATGGTGATGCATTCCTTTGATCCCAACACTCAGGAAGCAGAGGCAGGTGGACCTCTGTTAGTTTGAGGGCACTTAGGTCTACATAGCTAGTTCTAGGAAAGTTAAGGTTACAAAAAAAAAAAAAACATCTTGAAAAAACAATAACAAAAAGTGCTTTTTCTCACACAGAATTTCCTGATTATAGTTTCCACCCCTTCTCCTCCTCCCAGTTCCTCCCCACCTCCCTTCACCTCTGGATCCACTCCTTTTCCGTCTCTCGTTAGAAAAGAACAGGCTTCTAAGAGGTAACAACCAAACACGACAAAACAAAATATAATAAACTGAAGCAAATGCTGTCATATCAAAGTTGGACTCATCAACCCAGCCACAGGGAATGAGTCCGAAGAGCAGGCACAAGAGTCAGAGACCCACTGTTTCTCACAGTCAGGAGTCCCATAAAAACACTAAGCTAGTAGCTATAATATAAATGCAGAGGACCTGGTGCAGACCCTTGTAGGCCCTGTGCTTGATGCTTCAGTCTCTGTGAACTCCTGCGTGCCTTGAAGAGTTTATTCCGAGGGCCTTGTTCTCCTGGAACCCTCTATCCTTTCTGGCTCTCACACTCTTTTTGCCTCCTCTTCTGTAGGATTCTCTGAGCTCTCTGGGGAGGAATATGATGGAGACCTCAAAGTCAGAATCTCTCTCTGTTTGCTGCCTGTGGGTCTCTGCATCTGTTCCATGTGCTACCAGAGGAAGCCTGTCTGGTGACGACTGGAAAAGGCACTGATATGAGTATAGCAGAGCATCATCAGGGAATTATTTATTTATTTATTTATTTATTTATTTATTTATTTAGATCACTAGAGTTTGGTTTTCCCCTGGGTCTCTGGACTATCTATTCTCTAGTCCAAGTAGTGTCTTTGTGAGTTCATTCTCATGGAGCGGGTCTTAGGTTAAATAAGACAATGGATAGTTATTTCCCCGAGTTCTCTGCCACTATTGCCCTAGCATATTAGACAGGCAGGACAAATTGTAGGTCAAAGGTCAGTTTTACCAGATGCCTAAAGACCAGAGAAGAAAGAGAAACAAAAAAGCAAAACATTCATCCAACAAAGACAAATGCAGGAATCAACACCTAGACCTATAATCATCTCAAAGCTAGATGCCTAAACATCAGTGTAAGAACATAGTCAATAACAGAAAAGGCAATATGGCATTACCAGATCCCAGCTATCCTACAACAACAAGACCTGAACAATCCAACACAGCTGAATCACAAGAAAATGACCTTAAAAATGATTTTATGAAGATAATAGAGGTCCTTAAATTAGATATGAAAAAATCTTTTATAGAAATTGAGAAAAAGACAAACAAAAAATAAAAGAAATCAATAAATCTTTCAAAGAAAGCCAAGAAAAAAACTAAACAGATGAGGGAAACTGTGAAAGACCTAAAAATGGAAATGGAAGTAATAGAGAAAACACAAAATGAGGGAATCCTGAAAATAGAAAATCTGGGTAAGTGAACAGGAACTACAGATGCAAGCATTGCCAACAGACTACAAGAGATGGAAGAAAGATCTCAGACATTGAAGAAACAATGGAAGGAATAGATTCACCAGTCAAGGAAAATGTTAAGTCTAAAAATTCCTAACAGGAAATCTGGGATGCTGTGAAAAGACCAAACATAAAAATAATAGGAATAGAAGAAGGAGAAGAAATCCAACTAAAAATTCAGAGAATATATTTAACAAAATCAAGAAAAATTTCCCAACCTCCAGAAGAATATGCCTATAAAGGTACAAGAAGCTTATAGAACACCAAATAGATTGAATCAGAAAGGAAAATCCCCTTGTGACATAATAATCAAAAAACTAAACATGCAGAATGAAGAAAGAATATTAAAATCAGTAAGGAAAAATGCCAGGTAACGTATACAGACAGAACTATTAGAATCACACTCAACTTCTCAACAGAGACCCTAAATCCAGAAGGTCCTGGACTGATGTCTTGCCAACTCTAAGAGACCAAGCATGCTAGCAAAACTGTCAATCACCATAGATAAAGAAGACAGGATATTTCATGATAAAGTCATATTTAAGCAATATCTATCCACAAATCCATCCCTACAGAAGGTACTAAAGAAAAAACTACAACCCAAGGAAGTTAACTACACCCACAAAAACACAGGCAATGGTTAATCTCACATCAGCAAAATCCAAAGAAGGGAAACACACACACACACACGCACACGCACACGCACACGCACACACACACACTACCACCACTAACAACAAAATAACAAGAATTAGCAATCAATGGTCATTAATATCCTTCAGTATTAAAGGACTCAATTCCCCAATAAAAAGACACAGGTTAACAGAATGCATATAAAAACAAGGTCCATCATTCTGATGCATAAAAGAAGCATACCTCAACATCAAAGATAGATATTACCACAGAGTAAAGGATTAGAAAAAGATTTTCTAATCAAATGGACCTAAGGAGGAAGCTAGTGTAGCTATCATAATACTGAACAAAATAGACCAAACTAAAATTAATCAAAAGTTATGGAGAAGGGCATCTCATGTTCATCAAAGGAACAATCTACCAATGTAGAAGTAACCAACCGTCTTATTAAATAAGAAACACAGAGCCAATGTAAAGATAAAAGCCCAAGAGGTCAGAGCTAAGAGCCTTACCC
>CABHPQ010163949.1:0-28828 GCA_902168405.1 Peromyscus aztecus
AGGAAGTAGGTCTCTTCTGAGGGGAAGGACGACAGCGACGAGGGGTAAGAAGGCGGTCTTGGTCTTAGCTCTTGGCTCCTGCTCTGACCTCTTGGGCTTTTAACTCTGCATTTGGCTCTGTGTTTCTTATTTAATAAAACCATTCAGGATTACATCTACATACTTTTGTATTCATAAATGGATCCATCTAGAGCTAGACCAGTGTTTCTCAGCATGCAGCAAGTGGCAGCATTAGAATCACCAGATACATGATAGAAGTGCAGATTGTCAGGGTGCACCCCAGACCTGCTGGGGCAGAGCGTGCATTTGATCAGGATGCCCTGGTGATTGATATGGTATATGGTAACATCTTGAGAAGTAGTGATACATAACACACCTCTGCTCCACTCCTGCAGCCAATACCATTTGGGGAGAAGGAAAACCTTAACCCATTAAAGTTAACCACATATGCACACAGAGTTTCAGGAGAACAGGGAGCTCAACCGAAAACACATTTGAGCAATGAAACTGTGTGCCAACCTGAGAGAAGTCTCACTGAAGACAAGGAGTTAATCATCTCCTTTGATCAACAATCAACCTTAATAGTTGAGCTGCCTTGTATTTTTAACCCCAGCTACATGTCCTTATGGACATTAGATTGTTTTTTCTGTGTTTTTTTTTTTCATTTTAAAGTTATTGTCAAAACATGTGCTCTAACCTGAAGTTATTACAAGGCTTTGTTTCAGCCAATGATGCACACCAAAACCTGTAACTATATCTTTTTAGCATTAAGAGAATCAGGGCCAGCCTGGCTTCCAGGGAATTCAACTGTTTTCCTTCTCGTCAGCCAGAGGGGCACCGAGTCTTAGCCCAAAAAGAATTGTATATTCTCCTAATACTCTCCCCATTTCCCCCCCTGAAGTGCACTGCTCCCTGTGGCAACTTTCAGTATTCACTATCCCTATATTGTCCTCCTACTGAACTAAAGAAGTCTTTCATCTTACATGCAACCAACCTCCAGTCCTATTCATTAATACAGGCAAGCTTCCCACACTCCCTAGGGGGACCATGTCTGCTTGTAGCCATGTCACGGGGGCAGCAGGTGACATTTGAGGTTCAGGGTGTTGGCCCACCAGGAGGCAACCCCTTGGTGGATAATTCTCAGGTAGGCAAGCCCCTCCCAAGACCTAGGGCCCCCAGAATGCCTTTTGCTTTTGCTGTGCCTTTGCATGGTTGCTGTTGCTATCTGTTTCCAATATCTAGCATGGTTAATTGGGTGTGGGGAAATTCCCCACTGCCTGTAAGATAATGTGTTTATCTGACAGAAACAACCTGTTCTACTGGGCATTTCTACCTCCAAATTATTATGAAGGTGACTTCATCCCTAAGCTGTACTGTCTAATTGGTAATAATGTTAGCTTATACAGAGCCTTGATGAATAAAAGTATATACAAGGATATGTTTCACAGATAAGGCCTGTAAGCTCCACCTGAGGAACTGCTTTAGATCACAGCTCAGGTCAATGATTAGGAGAACAGTTGAATTCCCTGGAAGCTAGGCTGGCCCTGATTCTCTTAATGCTAAAAAGATATAGTTACAGGTTTTGGTGTGCATCATTGGCTGAAACAAAGCCTTGTAATAACTTCAGGTTAGAGCACATGTTTTGACAATAACTTTAAAATGAAAAAAAAAACAATCTAATGTCCATAAGGACATATAGCTGGGGTTAAAAATACAAGGCAGCTCAACTATTAAGGTTGATTGTTGATCAAAGGAGATGATTAACTCCTTGTAGTCATTGCTGCTCTCAATCTCCTGATATAAGAAACTATTGACAAATGGGTATACACCCTAAAGATCCAAAGTACAGCCAACTGATTGTCTTATGTACAAAAGTTTGTTTGTGATTCCTTTAAGATTTCTTGTAAGATTGACTTTCAAGATAGACAGTAGAATGATTGATTCTTTCTTAGTAGCCATAGTATGCTGCCTGCCAGAAAAGATACTTTCTGTCTGCTCATGCTCTGTTAATCTGCAATAAGTTACTTAGATGTAATTGTATAAGGGACATTAGGATGACTTTGTTTTTAATCATGTAGGGAGATGAAATACATGTTACCTGTACTCTATAGGAATTTAAGAGAATCGCTGTATGGGATAGATATTAGAATGAACAGATTTTTTAAACTATCTTGATCTTGAAGAATCCTTGTGGAAAACAATGATATTTTGCTGAGGGGGCCTTGCCATGCCATGCCATTGATCTCAAGACACCTCAGACACACCTGGGGCTCTTATAGCTTGTGTATTGCACACAATGCTTAATGAAGGACTAGAGTCATGGAGGCATGTGATATTCCCCTTCAGTAAGACATGTAAATTAGGTTAGGGACTTTGGTATGAGAAAATACTTTATGTAACAATCTATAAATATGCCTTTGAATGGCTGCTCCCCAAAGCCAGCCAAACCACAAACCAACCAAATCTAACCCAGTCAGTCCATCAGAAGAGGTTGATGAATAAAGAAGGAAATGATCAAGAAAATTTGTGAGTGTCTTTTTCCTAAGCCCTCAGATAGAAAAGTTCAATATTTGCCAATGCTATGGATTTTCCCTTCAAGCCCTGTGCTGCCTAGAGGATGGTCCTCTGAGACAGTGATCCATGTCTTTTGGAGAAAACTCATTCATTATGATAGGAGAGACACTAGGTCCTCTTTCTTAGGAGAAAATAGTTTCTGTCTACTTCACTTGTGTTATCTTCAATCTAAGTTACTCTGAAACATTTAGGTCTCTTTCTCATAGTCAAAATTTTATTTTGATGTGACAAAATAAGTCTACAAAATCACTTGAACTAGCATCTGTTAAGTGAAATACACCCCAACACATAAAAGTCCAACATGGGCCATTGCTGAGCACTGTACTGTTTACTGTTGACTGTCTCTTCCTTTCCTCTATAACTTAGATACCTGTGGCCTTCCTGTGTGCACAAATTACACATGAGTAACATGTAAACCAAGAGAGGCAGCCAGTGCTAATGGGTATATGAAATATTTATTATTTTACCTCTCCTGGGATGGAAAGTATTCTCTTTAACAAACTTGTAGCTAATTGACAAGCATCTACTTTACTATAGCATCTACCAACCAAAGTACATCTGTTACCCAGAAGCAACATAGCTTATTGAGAAGAAAAGATCCTAGTAGAATAGGAGACTTTCATATGTAGAAACCAGAAAACCAGGTTAGAAATCAGTCAGGATATCATCTGGGAAGCATAGGTGATCAGACGTGAATATTCTGTTTTTGGTGGAGACAATGCAATATCAGTCCTGAGTGTAAGATTCCATGATATCAACTGTATGTGGCTAGAGAAGGTAGCAGTGTTCTGAACAGAAAGAGTGGACAAAGCCTAGTATGGAGTTCAGAATCTTGACTAATTGGGGAATTTGATGGCTAGGCACAGTTTATCACAGCCCATATAAAGATCTATAAAGCACATGAATACTTTGTAAAATGTGTTTTCTCTGGATGAATATATGGGCACGTTTTCCAGGACTGTGGAAGCTTCACGTTGAGTTCTGAATTTGCTGACTACCTCTCCTAAAAGTAAATAAGGCAATCAGAGAAAGTGAGATTATAACAATATTTTAACTCTAATAATGAGAGACTGTACTTCATCACATCCTGAAACATTTCATGGCCCATATTTGTATATTTTTAAAAAATTAGCAGGGTGAAGTTGTTTTTTCTTATCTATCTAGTTCTATGCAGTTTTACACTTTCATTGAGCTGGTTAACTGTGGTGGTTACTTTTTGCCAATTTTATACCAACTAGAGTTGCCTGGGAAGAGAGAACTAAATTGAGGAATTGTCTCTATCAGATTATCCAGTGGGCATGTCTGAGAGGCTTTTTCTTGATTATTGATGCTAGAAGGCCAAACCCACTGTGGGCAGTACCATCCAGCACAGGTGGTCCTGGGTTGTATAAGAAAGCAAGATAAACAAGACATGAAGATAAGGCAGTAAGTAGCATTTCTCTGTGTCTTCTGCTTCACTGTCTCCCCTCCAGGTTTCTGTCTTGAATTTCTACCTGCCTTCCCTCAATGAACTGTAATTTACAGGCTAAATAAATCTTTTCCTACCCCCAACACGGTTTTGATCAATGTCTTAGCACAGCAAAAGAAAGCAAACTATGATAGTGACCATCACTACACAAGGATGTAGAACACTTTTGCAACTATCACACACTTCTTGAGGTAGATTACTCTTTAGGTAAGATAATGCTCCTTATCTTACACTGGACCCTCCTACTACTTTAATGAAGAGCATCCTTATGCCTAGAGCATGCTTCGTTCATACCACTTGCTGTGTCACATGGCTCATGAATGCATATAAAAATAAAGAGATGAGACCACCATGAAAACAATTATAGTGAGGATTCCTGATATTATACCACCAATGAACATCACTGATGTGTTATCGAGGTATCTTGTCTTCAGGCTATTACCATGTTTGCATGGTAAGTTGACTGAACTCATTGTTACAGATATTCCTGGAAAGAAAGATATGGTTTACAGGCCTACTGTTAATATTCTGTCAATGAACAAAGTGATATCTTATACTTTCCATTTGCCAGTTTTGTCAATTAATTATGAAATCTTTGATCCATTCTAAATGCCATTTCTACCTTCTGTAACCACTCCAATAAATATCTAATAAGTCTATGGCTGCCATTCTATACTCGCATAAAGTGTGTGCGTGCCCTGTGTGTGTGTGCCCGTGTGTACGTGTGCGTGCGTGCGTGTGTGTGTGTGTGTGTGTGTGTGTGTGTGTGTGTGTGTGTTGCCAGGGTTGAACCCTGTGTCTCATGCATACCAACCATGTGCTCTAAACCGCTAAGTTCATCTCCAGTCTTCACACCATTCTTTCCCCATTTCTTTAACTAGTTGAGCATGGTGATAACCTGGCTAATCTGTCATGAGGGAGGTTTATTACCACAGTGCTGAGACCAACCTAAACTTTCCTGGGTATGGCTGAGGTACAGTGTCATTCAGAGCTGGAGCACAAAGGATTTGCTTAAGAGTGCTATGAACATTTTAAACCTCTCTTACCTAACTAAGGTCAGAATTTGTTCTCAAGGGTTTAAGATAGTCAAATAATCCCTTGTCTGAGAAGAGGATACAAGGAGAAAAAAGCAAACCAATCATTATCTACACCACTAATAGCCATGGAATTACTAAATTCATCATCATCTACATGTGATTTCATGCCAGAAAAAGAGACTAGATTCACAAGACAATAAACAGATTTGGATGCTGAAGGAATCTTGGGGGTGAAAAGTGATTGTATGATACAGTTTGCCAATTCAATCAGACAGAGTGAAGTGTGGCTGGAGTAGAATTTTATTTATCTAGGGTTGGCATTGAAAAGTAGAGCATATGCTTCACTTTCATGATGCCGTGGATTCAATCCTAAGGACTCACATCAGAAAGATTTGTTTCCCCTGTACACAAATGAATATGCACACACACACACACACACCTAAACACAATCTTACACAAAATTATGCTGACTGCACATGATAAGGCAGCTGGGTTTCCTAAACAGTATATGTTTTAAGGAAAAGAATATTAAAAGGGCTTAAAAATGTGCTTTAGAAGAAAACAACACTCATCAGAAAAGTACTAATGCTGGTTATTTCTCATAATTAAAACAAAACAAACATGACCTTATTTATAGAATGAATATAATGCTTTACTAGCTCCTTACACAGTTCATTTAACGGACTCCTAATGGCTTTTTAAACTTAAGATGCTTCTTAAAATGGTCTCATTAATTTATAGTACTAGGAGACCTCTAAGTCGCCCCGTGAGAGGGTTGCTAAGGGGTGAAGGAAGAAATTCACACATATCCACACCTTCAGCACTGTGCATACTACTGCTAATCTTGTTTCTTCTCAGATCAGTCATTTAAGAGAATATATGACATGTTTTTGAAAATTAATTTTTGTTCACAAATTAAATAATTAACTGTTTCAAAATATGCAACTTCCCAGAAAAGATGCCTTGATTGTTGGGTCTACAAGCAAATGACTATTTAAAGTCCTATTAGTTATTATACCCAGAGAAACTTCATGGAGAGAACTGTTTTCTTTTACAAGTGGTAGTCCACTGGAGATAGCTTCTTGGTTAGGGATGAGAGCTCTTGTCCACTTCCCCATACAAACCACACTTATGGGTAGACTCCATGCCCAGAAGTAGAAGAAGACCAACAAAAGAGAAACTCAGTGGTATTTTGGAGGTTTTTTGGTTTGTTGTTTGTTGTTTTGTTTTTTTCTCTTATTGCTTTGTTTAATCTTTTTTTTTTTTTAACCTTACTGGTCTCTTGCTTATATATTTATAATATGTTCACAATTTTGTAAGGTGTTTTGTTTTTTTTTTTTTTTTTGTGTGTGTGTGTGTGTGTGTGTGTCTGTGTCTGTGTATGTCTGTATGAGTGTCTGTGTTTCTCATGACTTTTCTTCTTTTTAAATTTTGATAGGTTATGTAGTGGTATTTGCTATAGGGCCCGAAGGAGGCGGTGCTTCCTGCCATTGTTCCTGCCCAGGTGGAGCTCCAGGTGAGAGAGAGGAGGGATTATATGAGCAAGAGCTATTGAGACCATGATTGGAAAAAGCACAGGGACAAATAGCCAAACTAGTGGAAACACATGAACTATGAACCAATAACTGAGGAGCCCCCATGGAACTGGATCAGGTCCTCTGGATAAGTGAGACAGTCGATTAGCTTGAACTATTTAGGAGGTCCCCAGGTAGTAGGACCGGGACATGTCCTTAGTGCATGAGCTGGGTTTTTGGAACCTAGGGCCTATGCTGGGACACTTTGCTCATCCTAGGTGAAGGGAGGAGGGGACTGGACCTGCCTCAGCTGAATCTACCAGGCTGAGCTGAATCCCCAGGGGAGTCCTTGCCTTGGAGGAAGTAGGAATGGGGGGTGAATTGGGGGGAGGGGGGCTAAGAGGAGGGAGGACAGAGGAATCCATGGCTGATATATAAAATTAATTATTAAATAAATAAATAAATAAATAAATAAATAAATAAATAAATAAAAGGAGAGGGAGAAGGGCCATATGCCCCTTCTCCCTGCTCCTGCCTATGAGGTGGATTCACTCCTGGTAAGATCAGAGGACTACTTCAGCTCTCTACGCCATTCTGTGTTGGTGAACATATTTCCTCAATTTACCTTAATAAATTTCCCTAATACTTCTTAAACAGATTCCTGTGGATATATTGCTTTAGATTTATTTGTTTGTTTGTTTCCTAAAGATAGAGTGAAAGAAGGTGTGGAGTTGGATGGGTGAGGGAGGTAGGAGGATCTGGTAAGAGATGAGGGAGGGGAAACTGTGATCAGAGCATATTCCAGGAACAAAACTATTTTCAACAAAAATCGGCCATTGAAATTTAGCTCTTCCCACAGGGCACTTGTAACCCAGTACCAACACTAGGACAAAATACCTGACAGAAGAAATCCAAGAGAGGAAGAGCTTGTTTCAAACCATGGCTTCGAGAGATTTCTGTCCATTATATTGGGAAAGGCGTGGCTACCAAAATGGTTCAGTCTATGTCAACAGGACGTGCAGCATTTGGTGATACCATGATGGTTAGCAAGGAAGCAAAAGGGGATGGAACCAGAAGCAGGGCTAGGTTGTAACTGTCAATGGCCTGCCCTCCAAGATCCACCTCTGCCATCCAGGTTCTGCAACCTCCAAAAGCTGTCTATACTAACCTCTGGAGATTAGGTATTCAAACACATGGGCTTATGGGGGACATTGCAGATTCAAACCATAATAATGTACTCCTGCCCACACAGACTTATTGTCAGTGCATTAAAAAAATTCATTCCATCATTTCTGTTGTTTAGCTAAATTTACATACAGTCCAGCTGCCTTCTAAATATGTGTTTATACCAATAGACAAATGCTAGCCTCAGCCTTACTCAGAGAAGCCTCTCTTCCCAGTGAACAATAGTGAATGCAAAGATTCATGGCTGTATACAGAATGAATGGGGGATGAGTGCTCAGATCTAAGAATAACATTTATACCATCCTCTCTAAGGTTCAGGAAACTTTGCAGAAGTGGTGGGGGTAGGGGGGGATGGGGGGGTGAGGGGGTGGTAGAGGCAAGAATGTGACAAGGGAAAGGACTGAGAAAAGTCTTCCTTGGGGCAAGACACAGCTATTGCAATCATGAACTTACAGCAACTGTGAACATCTGTGCAAGAATTGGCCCATCAAAAGTCAGACATGGATGGAGAAGTGGCTAGTGGCTGAAGAGGCCCTACCCCTCATGGCTGAACTACTTTCTACTGATAGATTCAGGGAGAAAGAATCGTTGTCTTCAGTAGTGCATGCATTAATAACCTCACCAGGCTCCAATGGATAGTTCCAACACAATACTCACACAGAGATGATCCAGGTTTAGATAAAGGAATCACAAAACAAAACCAGATGTCATGATTCTGAGAAAAGACTGGAAGGGATGAGGGGGAGAGAGTTGATAGGAAAGAAAGGGAGATAAGAGAGAGTATAGGAGAGACAGTAATCAAAATATATTACATACACATATGAAATTATCAAATAATAAAATTAATCAACTACAAAAGAAAAAATACATTTAGTCACAATTTCTAGAATCCTTATAATCTTAAAAATTATTGAAAATATTGTTCAATACTGCTCAAAAGCCCCAAGGCAATTTCTTAGTGATAACGCACTCATACAATCAAAAGTCATGTTACACGTTGCCAATACACAATAGCATAGAATAAATATTTCTATTCTAAAGAAGAATAATAGAGAGATATCAAAGGAAGATCAGACCAAAATCCAGCCAGTCGAACAGGAATTCTTATAACTTCATGTGCAGCATCAGTAGCATGTGGTAGCACAGCATCAGTAGCATGCGGTAGCATCATGTGGACCACAACAGGCTTGGGAACATCACCCCTATGGCTCTGGTATATGTAGTACACATGGCTTCTTTCTTGAAATGGTACACCCGATGTCTGCAACATTTCTGGGAAGACTTTCCATGTTCATGGCATGACAAAAACTCCTTGTACCACTTGTTTGAGATCTCTGTGCGGGGCTGGGGGGGGGGGATGTGATTCTACATAGTAACTAGACTCATGGGAATTTTTTTCTGAGTTATGACTCTTGTGGACTGAAGCTTTAGTGGCCTTGGATTGTCTGTGTGGCAGAACTAGAAAAAAATCCCCCCTAGGCAGTTCTGTTTGAGCAAAGTGCCCCTGAAGTACTGCTTTCTTTTCAAATGAAAGTTTCACATGAGTTTGCATTTTTATACTCTAGTATGTTGAATAGACAAAGCCTTGCCCTTAAAGCTCCATATCTACTATTCTACTATAAAGGTGCCAGATTCTTATTAAGGAATTTAGTTTACTGCCCTCTTGGCTCTGTTCACAGCTTTAAACACATGCATGTTCAAAACGGCATACTATTTACAACCTTCTGCTTAACTTTTTCATCTATTACAAATTTGCACTTAAGAAGCAAGTAACAACCATGCCATGCCACAGCCTATAAATTTTGAAGTTATATAATGTCTTCCACCAAACAAATTCCATAGACTATTTTTTAAATTTAGCCTTATTAAAAATTTCAATGCAGGAGCATATTTCTAAATAACCTTTGACCCATTCTGAACAGAATTTCTTCCATGTCCTAAAATCTTAATACAGTATTTACTCGTCAGATTCTCATTCTACTCAAATCATTCTAGTGCTTCTCTGAAGTTACAAACTCTTTCACATTATTTTCAAAAACCAATTCCAAAAAGTTTATGATAGAAGCAACCAAATATCTCGGCATCAGTTATCTGTATAGTATAGTGATATTTTATTTGTACTGAAATATGATTTTATTTGTATTTTAATAAATAAAGTTGCCTGGGGATCAGAGCTAATAGCAGGCCATAGCAGAAGCTGGGCGGGCAGTGGTGGTGCACGCCTTTAATCCCAGCACTTGGGAGGCAGAGCTAGGCAGATCTCTGTGTGTTCAAGGATACAGGCAGCATGGAGACACACGTCTTTAATCTCAATACCAACCTTAGAAAACCTGGAGGTCTATATAGACAGGCAGTGACAAGGAGGTCATGTGGTTGTGTTTACAACCAATGAGAAGGCAGAACAGAAAGTTAATAAAAGGACAGACATACAGGAAGTAGGCCTCTTGCTGAGGGGAAGGACAGCAGCGGCAGTAAGGGTAAGAAAAGGTTTTTAGCTCTTAGCTATTTCTGTGACCTCTTGGGCTTTTAACTCTGAATTTGGCTCTGTGTTTCTTATTTAATAAGACTGTTCATCTACAGTATAGTTACTTTTTTTGTTGCTATGACATAATAACATCTATTTCCAACCATCAATTTGAATACACAAAGTCCTCATTAGATTTAGTTGCCAAATCTTATATACCTGAATCTATAACCATAAGGCAACAACAACATAAGAACAACAACAACAAAAAACCCAAGAAGTATTTTATAAATTACTCAGTTTCAGGTATTATATTATAGTAAAAGAAAAAAGACATTTTGCCTCTGATGTTAGACATCAAAATGGATGTGGCATTTCTGGTATTGCTAAAAATGTGCACCTTCACATAACTGTCATACAACAACAACAAATTTTGAGACAAACATTATACAAAATGACAGTGATAGATTAACTTCTAAGATGATCATTAAAAATTCCAATTGTGTATTTGCCATATTTCATTTCTTCCCCTGTGAGGGTAGCAATGTGGAAAAATATTATAATTTCATAACCATCAGTAGGCTGCATCATGGGACGAAAGGGAAAAGATTTTAAGATTTTGAAGATTGGAGTCTAAAATCAACTGACTTTGGGCTAATCAAAAGGGAGACTATCCAAAGTGGGACTGACTTTCACACATGTATTTGAAATAAACTAGACCCTTCCCAATTTCAAAATAGAACCAACAGCCAGCTGGAAAGATTGGTGCTGCTATGAGGCCAAAGTACTTAATCAAGATATACATCAATCCTAAGCTGAGTCTGAGATTTACCTCTGTGATGCTCCCATCAACTTGAAAGGGTCTAGAGTCATTGGGGAAGAAAGATGAGGTAAATGAGAAGTAACCTGTATTAGATTTGTCTGTTTACATGTCTGTGGGGAAACTTTTGATTGTTAATTGATGTAGGAAGACACAGACACTGTAGCCTGTGCTAGTTCTTTGGCAGGGTATCATCAATGATGTAAGAGAAGACAAAGCTAGCTAAGAGCATGCAAATAAGTAACGAATAAGTGGGAGGGCCTGCACACATTGGCTTCTCCCTGCTCTTGTTCATGGATATGATAAGACTCAAGGCTAGAGTTCCTGCCTTTGTTACCCCACCATGATGGGCTATAAACTGGAGGTGTAGATCACACAAATCTTGTTGTAGAATATTTGTTTACACTGTAATATGTCTCTGCTTAAGGCATCTTATGATTGGTTTAATAAAGAGCTGAATGGCCAATAGCTAGGCAGGAAGATGTGAGCTGTTCTGTTGCAATAGCAAGTGTTGAAGAGCTTGTGAGACAACTGGAGTTCTATTTAATTTCTTACAAGATTATACATTTGTACAGTGACTTGAAAGACATTTTTATTAAAAGTAGAAAAGTTAATGTGCTCGGTGACTCAGAAATTTTACTCTTGTATGCATAAAGTTTCTTTCACACATTTTCTGGGAAATATGTACATATCCGCATTATTGTCAATACAAAAACATGGGAGGCATAGAAGATAGATAAGTATATACATTTATATATATATATATATATCCTATATATATCCAATATATATCTCCAACATTCACTGGATTTTTAAATTTTTAATTGTTACCAAAATGGTGACAGTCTCTGAGAGTTCAGATTGTCACTGAACAGGTGACCTTTCCACAGAGTTTAGGAGTGTAATAACTTCTCAGGTGAACAAGAAGTCACAGAATTATTCACTAATATAAAGAAACATTTTGAAGGAAATGAGATTTTGAAATACACATAGGGCTAGTAATCAGCTATTGATTTTTTAAAATGGCTTTACTTTCCATTTCTAAGCTCGAAACTGGTAATTTCACAAAGAATTCTCCATTTAATGATCCCAGAATGAGGAAACAGAGAGGAAGCACTTAAGAAGGTGTGGCCTCCATCTAACACCAATCCTCTTTTCTGTCATTGATTTTCAAGAATATTTCATCAGAATGTCTACCTCTCTTAAAATCTTTTTACCTTTTGTTAAGTCAGTTTACTGTATGACCTGAACATTTTAAGGATATTATTACTCAGGTAGAATAACCCATCATAGAATTAGCAAGAGTAATAAAGTAATAATAAAATAAAAAGTAATAAAATTCAAGAGGAGAGCAAGAAAGAACCTTCTTACAGGCACAAAGACAAGCATGGACTCCTTCTCCTCCCCAGGATCAGCTCAGGCTGAGGAAGAGCAGGGACATCCGTGTCTTCGATTTAAGTGAAGACAGAACTGGAAACCACTTGAACCCACAGCCAAGCCCAAATCTCATTATCTCTCCCTCTACATTCCTTCCTCTAGCTTTCACTTCAATCCCCCCAGTGCCCCCCCTCCAATGGAACATATGACAACAACATGAGAATAACGAAGGTATTGGAGAATGCAGAGCTTAAAATACAATACAAAATCAAACAGAAAACAAACAAAAGCAACTTTTAAGTTCTTGAAAATGTAGTTTTATCACCCTCCCCCTTTAACATCGAAAAGCTGAAGTGGGGTTTAATGTTTCTCTGACAATGTTTTATAGTGATAGTGAGTGCTCACACACCTTCCATTTTTTTTTTTTTCAGAAAGCTGTTTACCAGGCTCTGACATTTAAACTTCAGGCTGCAGTGCTGGGACAATGTGTGACAGTTCGGTGCTAGGCCTTCATGGCACAGCTTAAGCAAAAGCGTCAATTAATGAAACTGAAAAAGACTGAGTAGTGATACAGAAAAGTCATAAAAGAAAAACTAGAAAAGCATGAGCTCTGTTTAATGAGAATGGAAAAGTTACTTTGTTAGCAGAGTCTACTTTCCACACGACTTTCTATTTTGTCCTCAGTCTTATGCTGTTTGAAAATAGAATAGGCATTTGGTTTACTACAGAGTGTGCAAGACTTTACTCTTTGGTATTTCTTGCTGAACTACTTATTTCTGCTTTTATATGTACATAAAAGAAGATTAGAGGTAATAGAAGCAAAACTATGCATGGTAGTCAGTGAAAATCCCATGGGTTTAAATACTTTTTAGATAAAAACTGCTAATCCACCTAAGTCTTAAACCTTGGTAAAATTTATATCTCTTCAGTTCAGTTTTCCTTAAGTACATGGTGGTTCATGAATATTACAATGATGGCCCTGAGTGGCAGGACAGGAGGTAAGCTGAGCTCTCTGGGTCTGCTATGCAAAACACGAAAGCACATCCTTAGGAGGCCTACAGGACAGATCCACTCACTGACTGCAGTTAAGGGAATATTCTTGCTCTCTCCAGAGTCTGCCCTGGGCAGCATAACTGTAGGGCGTCGTCTTTTGTCCTCTTGGATATAAAATAGTTCTTTTTCCTTTAGATAATCCTCTATCTTGAATGCCTTTCAAAAACGGAAAGGAGATTTAAAAGTAGAATAGAAAAAAAAATGTTGCTCTAGGTATGTTTAAATATTCAAGTCAAAAGGAAAACCATGATGTTATCTGTTTTGTGTCATAGTCTGGATAATCTTCCTAGCCCAAATATTTGAGGGAAATATCTCCTTATCTTCATTATTTAGTTAGAATGACACCTCTTTTTGTAATAGAGCAATCAAGGAGACAATGTTTATAATTTTGTAAAAGTGAATATGTGTAACTATAATCATGTAAAATGAAAAATCAACTATGATATTGGAAGTTTATTCATTTGACAATATTATTTGATAAAGTATGTATCATATCTGATAATATATGATACATATTTAGGAGGTTCCAATTATCATTGCTTTGCATATTACCTAACAAAACATAGATACTGCTATTCAACAAATTACTCCCAATTCTTTAAAAAACAAGCCAAACATTTGAGGTTTTTAGTTTCCATGTATGAAGAATACTGAGGCTTTTGATGATCAGTTCCAGCCTGGGTCTCCCACAAGGTTGAGTCAATCAGGAGAGGGGAAGTCTGGGTTAGAAGACCTGCATCAGGATGGCTGTGTACTTGACCAGCAAGTTGATAGCAGTTGTTGGTTGGAGGTCCTCTGTTCCTCAGCTTTCTCACAGGGCTGTGAGAGTATCTGAAAAACAGGCATCTGACTTCTCCGAGAGCCATAATCCAAGAGAGCACTATGGAAGCTGCAATATTTTATAACTGAACCTTAAAATATATATACAATGACTTTGCAAGTGTTCAAGTCAGCCCTCCTTAATATGAGCGAAGACTTCACAAAGGCACAAGAGGGGGCTCTGGACCTGTCTTGAAGTCTAGGCCACCATACTCAATTACAAAGGGAACTACGAATTCAAAAATGTTTATCTGGTTTTAGGGCTGACCACTTGGCTTTGGATAGCCAACTAGGCAGCTCATCCCTGGGGAGGAGTATTTCTCCTGTTCTCAGTATTTCTTAGTTGCTTTTAGTTCTTTATGGATAGGACCATGTGAGATATCCTTGGGAGGAGCTGAGGAAGCCTTCAGTGAACATGTAAGAAAAAAGAATGGAATCCTGAGTGAATATGTAAGGAATTGATGAAATTCTGAGTGAATGTGTATGACTAACATGAGCGTAGTTATGTTAAGGACTCTAATGGCTCAGGCTTATGGGAGTGGCAAAGCCTTTCCTGGGCACGGCTCAGTACCAATGTTGACAATGTTTGTAGAAACTATCAGCCACAGCTTCCTGCTCTTGGATCCCTACAGCCTGAGACTGCTCCCCTCCAGGGACCTCCTACCAAGATTAGTTAAACCTGCCATCTTGTGTGACACTACACACCAACCTACCTCTTCATTCAGCTGTAGGTAGGAAATGTGCTTCCTTGATTCAGATGTATAAATAAACTCTAGGTTTCTGAGCTGTGCATTGGGGTGTCCTCCAGCAGGGTATACATAGTAGACCTGATCCCAGCTTGCCTGTACCTGTGTCTGTGTGTCTGTCCTGTCTTCATTCCCTCATCAGATCAATCTCTGAGCTCTGTAGATCATGACATCTCCCCTTCCATGGTGTCCTGTCTATTGGTGGTGAACATTTTCAGGTCTGTTTCAGGCATGAAGCCTCGCTGTCCTTTTGAGGATACCATCTCACATCAGACTTCCCAGTCCTCTGGCTCCTACAATTGTCCCATTCCTGCTTTCTTGATGTTCTCTGAGCAGTAAGGGCGAGGAGTCTTTTGTTTTGTTGTTTTGTTTTTTTGTAGATGTACTAGTTGGGCACAAGTAATAACAACTAAAGAAAAGGGGCCATAACTTCAAGAAAGAGTAAAAGAGAGGTATAAGAGAGTTGGATGGGGAAAAGGGAAGGGAGGAAATGATATTATATTCTAATTAAAAGAATAAAAACCACCATCCCCAAAAGAAGCCCCCTATGGCCCGTTATAGATGGAATGCATGTTATTATTACTTAAAATATCTTTATTCTGTCTTTCAATGATATTTTATCTGTTGTTAACAATTACATTTTCTGCCATTATTTCATCATTTTTGGTGTTTGAAATTTTGGTGCAATTTTGGAGTAAATCTTTGATTAAACTGTTTTCTTCTTCTATATGGGATCTCATGTCATATGTTATGTACACCCTTACCTAGGAGAATGTCCTGTCTGTCATCACACACACAGTGATTTACTCAGGATCCATTTCTACCTCTTTCTAGCTTATTGGATGATGTTCTGTAAAGCAGCTTTCAAACCATGGTCTACAGCTGTTTCTTTGCAATTTTCCATAGACTAAGACTTTTATAAAATTCAATAAAGCTGCTTATTAAAATAAAAACAGTGAACTAGCCATTCATGTGGGAGTAACCAATATCTGATTTTATTTAAGGCCCACTCCTTGAGATAAAATTCATACCCTGATACCACTTGGGGGACCAAGAACCAGAGACTAGATAGCCCAGAGACTAGACAGCCCAGGGACTAGATAGGCCAGAAACCTAGGGTAAAACCAAATACTACTGCTCTTAAAAACAGTAGAGATAAAATGACTCCTAGTGATATTCCATTGTACTCATAGATCAATGCCTTATTTAGCCATCATCAGAGAAGCCTCCTCTTGCAGCTGATGGGAACCAGTACAGAGACCCATAGCCAGACATTACACACAAAGGGAATCCATGGAGTCGGCAAGTACTAGACTTTTTTAAATGAGAAGGTTAAGGGAAAAAGACACACATTCTTTTGATGATTTCCTTCAAACCTTTTCTTTATTCTTCTTTCACGTTCTCTATTCTTTATTTTCCTGGTGATTACCTTCTCTCATTCTTAATGTTTTCCTTCTAACTCTATCTTTATTATTGTTATTTTCTTTTTAACTCCTTCTAGCTGTCTTATTCTTGATGTTTTCCTTTTAACTCATTTTAACTCTCTCTATCTCTATTCTTTCTCTTACAGCTTTATATACCCTAGCAAAATCTTTTAGGCAATATAAAAATTACAATGAGGTTACATTCTGTTTTTCAAGTGAATGATTACAATGAATACAAGTAAAAATAGCACGTTTTCCATATCCCTTACATGATTAAACATTCTATGTATTATAGGTGAAAAATAAATTATCCCAAGAATCCACATACATTCACACCCAAACAACTGGTTGTAGATTAATGGAGTGTAAGCAAGCAAGATATTCTTTTCAGTCAGGTATTTTACTGACTGGCTACATTTTGCTGTTACAAAGAAAGACTCAATCGCTTTCTTCCTTATCTTGAAAGGTAATCTTATAAGGAATCTTAAAGAAATCATAGACTTAAACTTTTATACATGAAAATTATACACCTAAACTTTTATACATGAAAAACAATCAGTCAGCTCTACTTTAAATTTTTAGGATGCATACCAACTCATCAATAGTTTTTTATATCAGGAGATTAAGGGCAGAAATGGGTAAAAGGAATTAATCATCACCATTGGTCATCAATCAATCCTAGCAAGAAAGGCACGTCAGCTAATAATAATTGGGCTGCTTTGTTCTAGTTCCCTGATCTTAACAAGTTCGTCATTCAACTATGTGCCTTTCCTAAAACTTTAGATTGTCTTCTTGGGTTTTTCACATCAAAACTATTTGACAAAAACATCTTAGTCTAACTTTAAGTTATTTTCAAAGCTTTTTTTTCCATCTATGATGCACTCTGAAACCTGTGAACACATCTCCCAACATTAAGATTAGAATTTAAACTAGCTGGCCACTGTGACTCAATTGTTTTTCTTAATAAATAACCTAAGCCACAGTCTATATAGCTTCTCAATAGAAACTCATGTGTACTAGCTGTGTGACACTTCTTTGTTTTATTTTTTATCATCAAAACTTTATTTAAACTGACATAATTATTATCAATTAGACGATACAGCTTAGGAAGAAATCATCTTCATAATAATCCATAGGTAAAAATGCCCAGTAGAAAGACATGTTTCCATAAGATAAACACACTACATTACAGGCATTGGAGATCTCCCCATACCCATTCACACCATGCCAGATACCAGAGAAAGATAGCAGCAGCAAAAATGTAAAGGCACAGCAGAAGCAAAAGACATTTCTGAAGTCTGTGGTCTTGAGGCCTTTCCTACCCAAGATTCACCCATCAGAGATTCACATCCTGGTAGGTTGCCACCCTGAAGTCAACTGCCATCTGTTGTTCCTCTGACATGGCAAACCCATGGATACAAAAGAATGAAAGATCATTGAACAAGTATGAGTATCCTACAAAATTATGGAGACACAGGAAGACAACTATCATATGATTCTGTATATATGCAGTACCTACAAAAGCTGAATTGAATCAGAGAGAATGGTGGTGTTTATGAGACAGGTAATGCACAAAAGAAATGGGAGCTGATGGATAAAGGGTATAAACTAACTTCAGTTGTAAAACAAATAATCCCTAATGATAAATGTAGAGCTAATCATATGTGACAAATTTGAAGGCTTTTGAATGTGTGTTTTAAGTACTCATAACACACAAAATGGTCGCTACATGAGGTGAGACTATACTAATTTTCTTGATGGGAGATTTATTATATAATATATATTTACATAAAGACATTAACTTAAATAAATACATTTTTTTTTGTTTTTTGTTTTTTTCAAGACAGGGTTTCTCTGTGTAGCTTTGCGCCTTTCCTGGAACTCACTTGGTAGCCCAGGCTGGCCTCGAACTCACAGAGATCCGCCTGGCTCTGCCTCCCAAATGCTGGGATTAAAGGCATGTGCCACCACCGCCTGGCCGTAAATACATTTTAATTTGCCAATATTTCTGTAAATCTGGCAAAAGGGGGAAAGTATGTCATGTGGAGACAGAATTCTGTTATCTATTCCTAGTATAGGTACCAAAGAGTGGGTGTGGTGTTAACTCTCTCTTTTTATAATTTAAATTTATTTATTTAATTCATTAGATATATTAAACCAATAGTCTGTCCACATAAAAAATCTTAATTTTATTAAAAATCAGTAATATTTAATTATACTAACATCAGTGATATAATACAAGTCTTTGATGGGGCTTCAAGATGATTTGTGTTTCATAGCAATTATGGAACTGCCATTTCATTATTTATTTATTTTACTTACTTTAAAATTTTATTTTACTTTTGTTTTCTTTTATCAAAAATAGACTTTTTCTCATATATTATATCCTGATTTCCCTTCTTTCTATTCCCACTTTCTTCCCACCTCCCCTACCATCTGGATCCATCCCCTTTCTGTCTCTCATTAGAAACCACACAGGCTTCTAAGGGATAATAGTAAAATAAAATGCAAGATAAAACAAAAACTAACACATTGGAATAGGACAAAACAAACAGAAGTAAAAGAGCCCAAGATATGGGTGCAGAGTCCCACTCATTGGCACACTTAGGAATCTAAATCTCATAAAAACATTAAACTGGAAGCCATAATATATACAAAAAGAAATTTACATGATATTTAATATAACTTCTTAATATATATATATATATATTAATGAAAACATGATAAAATTGAAAAGAAAAAGGAAAAGCCCTGACAGTACATTTTGAGACAAGGAACCTCTAAAGTTGCCATTAAGTTCATTTTCTGTTGGCCATATACTGCTGGACATGCAGCCTTATCTTAAAACAGTTTGCCCAGTGGAACTCTGTAGTCAGAAGATTTCCTGTGTCCTGGCCTGCCAGCGGTCACAACAAATCTCTCCCACTTGTGTCCCCCAAGAGGCTTATATTAATTAAAACTGCTTAGCCATTAGCTCAGGCTTACTACTGACTAGCTCTTAAACTCAGCCTATTTCTGTTAATCTATATGTCATCACGTGTTCTGTGGCTTTACCTGTGTGCCATTACATGCTGCTCCCTGGATGGTGGGCTGGCGTCTCCTGACTCAGCCTTCCCCTTCTCAGAATTCTCCTTGTCTATTTATCCCACCTATACTTCCTGCCTGGCTACTGGCCAATCAGTGCATCATTAAACCAGTTATTATTATAAGCATTATTCCACAGCAGAACTCCCTTGGATAAAACTAAAATTTCATTGACAAATGGTTATCAATTGGAAATAGCTTCTGGCTTAGGGATGGGGGCATTTCTCCTTTCATTACTAGGTACAGACCCACACAGGCCCTGTGCATACTTAGTCTCTGTGAGTTCCTATGTGCATCAATCCTGTTGCTTCAGAGGACCTTGTTTTCTTTGTGTTCTCCATCCCCTCTGGCTCTTACACTCTTTCTGCCTCCTCTTCTGCAGGGTTGCCTTATCCCTGAGGGGAGGGTTTTGATGGAGACATCCCATTAGAGCTGAGTGTTTGAAGGACTCTCACTCTGCATATTGTCTGGCCATGGGTTTTGTACTTGTTCCTATCTGCTGCAGGAGGAAGATTCATTGATGACAGCTGAGCAAGTCACTGATCTGTGAGTACAGTAGAATGTCAAGAAGAGTCATTTTATTTCTATTTTTCTTTTCTTTTTCTTTTTTCTTTTATTATTATTCTTTCTTGGACAGTAGTATTTGGTTTTCCCCTGTGTTCCTGGGCTATCTAGTCTCTTGTTCTTAGTCACCCAAGGAGTGTTGAGTATGGGTTCCATTTTGTAGAGTGGGCCTCAAGTCAAATTAGATATTGGTTGGTTATTCCCACAGGCTTTGTTGCCACCATTACACTAGTATATCTTGCAAGCAGGAGGCTGGACACCATTGTAGATCAAAAGGTTTCTGGCTGAGATGGTGTTTACACTTCTCCTTTGGTAGCAGAGAACCTTCCTGTACCAAAGATGCTAGCATGTAGGGGTGAAGGCTCTATGCAGGCCCTTGCTTGACTTTTCCATGTTTAATGAGTTGTGTAGGTATTGACTTCAGGAATGGAGCCTTGCCATCAGCTTGTGAAGAGCAACCTGTAGTCTTGGCTGACACTTAGAGCTGGGCTGGGTGGTGTGATTGGGTTCATAGGAGGCAGGAAAGCAAGGCATTCTACAAGTATCAGCTTAGTCCCTTGGGAATGGGGGCAAAGACTGAGAAGAGGCCCCAATGAGCATTCTGCTTCAGAGCTGGAGGTGGGATTAGGGGATTGGATTTGGAGGAAAGAAGAGAAAGTGAAGATCTGAAGCCAGCATACCTGCTTTGATGGTCTACTTGCTTCTCTGGCAGGCTTGGCTTTAGGATTACTAGGAAATGCTTGCTGGAGTTGGGGCTGGGATAACAAGATGAGTGAATAAAAAGGTTGGAGGAGAAGGTCAGAGTGATCTTCTGGAAGTGGGGGCAGAGAGGAAGGGGAGGGTGCAGCAGGTGTTTTGCTACTGAGCTAGGGATTAGACTGTAGGAATGGCTTTGGAGGAGAGGAGGGAAAGGGAAAGGTCTGCAGTTATCTTACTTGATTTCCTGGCTAGAGTGGACTGTGGGTTTCCAGGGAATACCTGTTTGAGTCGGGGGCTGGGATAAAGCAATAAGTGGGTGGAAGGAAGGTTGAAAGTAAGATCTCTGTGATCCACTGGAGTTGGGGCAGGCCATGATAGTTGTCCTGATACAGATCTGGGGGTCTGACTGGGGACTGGATTGACAATAGGTCTTGGATTTTTATTCACTTCAAAATCATAAAATTCTGTTTCATTCTTTAAAATGCTTACATAATATTCTATGTGGTCGATATACCATGATTTAATACTCTCAACTCTTTTTTTACTATCATAAAAATGGTACAAAATAATTACAAAAATACACATTTTGTTTCAAATTTACACTGATAATTGTAAAATGTACTCCTTGTTGTGGTGAGTGAAGACTCAACTCAGGATTTCAGTGGTGATATTTGGGGTAGGTTGGTGGCTGTTGATTGCAGAAGTGATGATGCCATGGGGAACAAGAAATCACATTGAGTGTAGCCTCAGCAGGAAGCTGATTCTACCTCTTGCTAGGATGGAGGGAGAGAAGGAGGCAGTGGCATGGGAACCCAATGAACAAGGGTCTCAGTAATGACTGGGACTCTTGTGGCATGGGGACACTGAGACCTTCGCCCAACTCATGGGGGGAAAGTGTGAGGGAAAGATTCTTCTTCCAGTGTTGTAAGTATTGCTAGTGCAATCGAGAGGAGTCAACCCCCATCTACCCCTAAATCCTTGCAGAAGAAACTAGAGGTCTGAGGAAAGACAACCAATATATCTGGAAGCAGGCCAGTGATGATGTAGTAGTTAACTTTCTTTTTTCTTTTTCTTTACTTGCTTGAACTCAAGATCTATTTTTACCCTTGCTTCTACATTTAACACATTTAAGCTTCCAATTGGCCCAGAGACCACAATCAGCTAAATAAATGTGAAACATTCCTGCAATCTGGCCAGGAAAACCCAAGTTCTATTGGCATGGTAACTATCCCATCTTTGGCATTGCCTGCTGTAAGCAGTGCCCCAGTGACTCTGGTGGGTCTGGTAGAGTCAACATTTCTTTTACAAGATGTTAGGGGAATCTTATTTCTAAAGATTACTATGGAGAAAATTAAACCAAACTTCATAGTTATTACATTCTTCATTTCTTTAACTCACCATGAGGTACAAGCTAAATAACATTCTTTAAAGACACCTCTGGATATGTGATTATTTCTCTGTTGTAAATTGTAAGACATTATGTTTCTTTTTACTTTTCCTTAAAAGTCAGCTAGCAATTTCTCTATCTCTTTCTCTGCATCTCCAGCTCTCTCTGTTCTCTCTTTGTTTCTATTTTTCATGGAAAGTTAAGATTTCAAAATTGTTCAGTTTATATTTTTTCTATATCAAATTTTGCTTGAAAATTCAAATTCATTGAAAGATGTTAATTTGATTTTTTATTTGTATGGAATAAATATTTTTGCTATTTTTATATTAGTTTTATGAGTACTTTTGACTTCCTGACTTGTATATTTTATAAATTAATATATCCTTACTTATTACAGATTTATCACTGTGAATTAAACTCTGAGTACCAATTTAAGATATTTTCTAAATGGTCTTATAGTTGGTATTTTCATTGTTATTAATCACTATTCTCATTCTAGAGCTTTGAGATTTACTAAAACTCAAAGTAAGAGGGTAGAATTTTTCCTTGTGTGATGTCTGTAATTTCTGAATTGATTTACTTCCAGTTTATTTATGGTATAATCATAGCATATTTCTCATATTACACTGAGAATTAACAGTTTCTTCGGTGTCTAATATCTGACAATTTCTGGTAATTTTTTAAAGATATTTGCCTAAAATAATACTTAGTTTAGAGGCACAAAGTATTAAAAATTCTATTACCTGGGTTGTATAAATATTTTTGTTTACTTAATCTGTCATTTTTTTCTAATTAAATGGATAATAAAACTATATTAATATTTTCATGCTTGGAATTTCTTCATCTTTTGGAAAAAGAACTCAGTCCTGGGCTTGATTGTAGGCCACCAAAAGTGGACAGTGTCCAAGAATAAAAAGAGACAATCTCAGTATTGTATGAAGTGCAGCTGGTCTGGATTTGTAGGCAGAAATGTTCCCTGGGCAGTGGTGTGACTTGGGGATTCTACTCCTGTACATCACAGCAGGCTGAAGGGGTTTCCTGGTAAGACAGACAGAGGTGACCTCCCTCCAACCAGAACACACCTGGCTTTTCTTAACTGATCACTGTGCCCAACATTAGTTGAGGAACTGTGCATCATCATTGTTTAGCCAAAATGCTGTCATTTTTCTGTATAATGGTGAGTGTGTGCAAGGGTTACCTTGTGAACAAAATGGCACCTGATGATCATGACTGCTATAGGCATGCAGTGCTGGACCTCTCCATTTTCTCTAAATCTCTTATTTCACATCATTTTAGATTCTAATTTACCAAATACTAAATTATTTGATACATGGTCAGAGCTCCTAACTTTTCATTGTGGATTGTATATTTTTTCATTATATATTTTTACTTTTGGGATTATCTAGCTTATTTTGAACAGACTTTTTGAGTTATGTCTCACACATAACACAATTCATAAATTAAGTGTATAATTTGTACATTTACAGATATACACAACTGTTATCATATTTTAGGACATTGTTATCTATAACAGGCACCCAATAGCTGTACTGGAGTATGATTATGATATATCTTATAACTAATGTCAAATTTGATAGAGTTTGACATATGTAATAAATACATTGTAACATGAATTCTAATTGGTCTTAATAAAAAACCTCGAGGTAGATATCAGGGCGACTACTGAGAGATCAGAGAGACAAAGGAGCAAACCACAGCCACCCCTTACCTCACCAACTCCTCAGCCGAAAAGGCCTGAGCACCTGTCTCCTCCCACCTTATGTAGTCCTTCTTATATTCCTTTTCTCTGCCCAGCAATGTCACTTCCTGTCTCAACCTCCCTAGTGCTGGGATTAAAGGCGTGTGTGCCTTTCAAGTATTGGGAACAAAGGCATGAGATCCCAAGTGCCCGGATTAAAGGTGTAAGCCACCACTGACTGGCCTCTATGGCTAACTAGTGGCTGGCTTTGCCCTCTGATCTTCAGGCAAGCTTTATTTGTTAGAGCATACACAAAATATCACCACAATATACAACATCCACACTCTCCCCCCCCCCCTCTCTCTCTCTCACACACACACACACCCCTGGAAACAAGGAAGAGTTTTAATATATTTGCTGCTCTAGAAGCTTACTTGCACTCCTTGTTTTCTGTCACCAAACACATCATAACCCTTCCTCGTGTTTCTTCTGTCCTAGTGTTCACTGGCCATAACCTGTATATATTTAACCAGGCCTAACTACAGAGAAACTCAACCATTTATAGATTGGACACATCAATGCAATTATTTATATAAAATGCAAACAGTTATAGGTTGGACACATAATGCAATTATTTCATTTTGTACAGCAATGGGCTAAAATAAGGGTTATTTTGCTTAAGAACTCAGGGTGCATGTCTCCATAACCATGTCTAATGTTTTGCAAAATAAATAATAGAATTGCTCAAATAACCTATTTCCCCAGCGTCTTAGTTAGGGTTTCTATTGCTATGACAAAACTCCATAACCAAGAAGCAAGTTGGGGAAGAAAGGGTTTATTTGGCTTACACTTCCACATTGCTTCCAGAGGAAGTCAGGACAGGAACTCAAGGCAGGGACTTGGAGGCAGGTGCTGATGCAGAGATCCTGGAGGGGGGCTGCTTTCTGACTTGCTTCACCTGTGTGGCTCAGCCTACTTTCTTACAGAACGCAGAACCACCAGCCAGGGATGGTCCCCTTCAGCACCAACTGGACCTTTCGCCATTGACCACTCACTGAGAAAATGCCTTATAGCTGGATCTCATGGAGGCATTTTCTCAAATGAGGCTCCTTCCTCTCTGATGACTCTAGCTTGTGTCAAATTGATACACAAAACCAGCCAGTACACCAAGGAAAACCAAACTCATGAATATGAACTTACAACCAGCATAACTTCTGATGAACGGATATTTTATTATTTTCCTTTTGTATTTCATGTGAAGGGTCCTTGAAAGGCAGTGACTTCCTGGGGCTTGATAAAGGAAAAACACAGTCCTGGAGGTATCGCCAGCTGCTCACTCTAGCTTTCTAAAGCTTTCAAAAATAAATATAATTCAAAAATTTAAAAATCTTCCAGAACATATTTGTTGAGAGGTTTCATGGCTGACTTAAACACTATTTGGGATAACAGATGTTAATTTATTTACCAAGAATAAAAGAAAAACTCAGTATGCTCTTTTATAAAGTATCGCATATGGATGGCAAAACATTATTAGTCCAAACAGACTTCATATGTTATTTTAAAAAATATTTTAAATATACATTTTATATTCAAATATTATGCCTTTGTAGAATATCTCAAAAATAGTAAAGCATCTCCCATGAACCCGAAATTCTTTATTGTGTTTAATCTATTTCTTCTTGTTTTTCTTCCTTTTCATTTTTTTCTTTTAATACTTATTTATATTTGGGACAAGGTCTCTGGTATTCTAGGCTGGTGTTGAACTCATTATATAGCCAAAGATGACTTTGAACTTATGGTCTTCCTCCCTTCACCTTCCCAGTGCTGGGATTACAGGGTCACCACAATGCCCAGTATTATACAGTGCTGGGGATGGAACCCAGAGCTTTATACAGGCTAGGCAAGCTCACCACGAACTGACACACTTCTCCAGGCCATATTTAATTAACTTCAAATCCTGGTGAAGTTTGGAAGTGCTTAGTTCATTAAGTGGGAAAACTCTAGAACAAAATTGTGTAAGATAAAATAACTATCTGTCTGTCACTGGCTTTGGGCATATTAACATCTCTAAGGGATAATCTCTCCTCTTTAAGAAGGAAATAATGAACTATTTTATAAGATAACTTTTAAAATGAAGTGATTATATAGGTATAACATATACAACGTTTGTCCTGTAGCAAGTGTTACTTATGTTGACTACTATCTGATATAAGAAACTAATAATACTCAAAATACATGTTTTGCCTTGACTTCCAGTTTCAAAAAACAAGTCAATGTACTGGGGAGAATTCTCAGTCTCTAGAGTGCCAGCCATGGGAGCATGAAAAGCTGAGTTTGCATTCCCAGAATCCATGTCAACAGTCAGTCTGCAACCTTAGGCCTAGGAGGAGGCAGAGACAAGTTACAAATTTATCATGGGAGTTTCAGCTAGTATAGCCAACTTGTGAGCTTCATATTCAGCAAGAATCTCTTTCTCAGCAAACAATGTTGAGTGCAAAATAGAAAGCAAGTGTCTTTTTGTCTCCTTCTGAATCAATCTCCTTGTTGCTCTGGTGAATATTCAGCTTTGCAGTCAGAACCCTTTCTTTGGTAATCTGTTTTCACTTATGCCTTAATATAGGACATACAGAAAAGTTCATTCTGTAATTATCTGTTGATTAATTGAAGAGTGGGATCCTTCTTTCTCTACCACCTTTTGGTACCCTTGACCTCTAGTTCCCTTGAGCCCCATATGGCCCAGTGAGCATGTGAGGCAGTCATAAAGATGTGCATGAGCTTGCTGCTTTTTCTGCCCATGCTCAGGCAAAAATCTCCTAATTCTCAAGAACAGGTGTACATAAAATACATGATAGCTCTAAATTGCAAGTACCTATCTCTGTTAGTGTTCTTGTCTTCCTTGCGTCACAGCTACACATCTCCAGACTCCCTTCAACCAGTTGCCCTGAGGTGATGACTTCTGTTCAGTTGTATGGACTAGAGGTCATGAAGTGCCCTTCATGCTATATACATTTTATAAATCCAGAAATGTCTCCATGATGAATTTGAGGTCATTTTAGGGGGCCCAGAGCAGGCCATTCATATATAGGAAGATGTCATATACTCACATAACTTATACTTAGGAAAATATTATGAAAGTTGGATGTTGTATGGCTCTAAGTGCTTTCTCTTTGAAGGTCTTCTGAACAGTTTGTAAAGGAGATCTGTCATGTTGGACTTATCTGAGTACAAAAAATGGGAAAGTGGATACTGGAGAAAGGATGCACAAAATACACCATCTGTTGTGACCCTGTATAAGCAAAGGCATGGATATAGGAAAGTCCAAGACACAGTAGAGAAATAGCAAGCTGTCTAACTTCCAAGAAAGTGAAAGTTGCATAGTGAATAAGACCAAGAGTTAAAGGTGAGGAATACGCAAGGAAAAAGGAGGGCTCACACTTGACCTAGCCTTTGCACTTACATAATTTGAAGTCATACTGGAGACTGCCCAGCCAAACATTGTATCAAGCAAGAGCATTTGGACACCAAAGGAAAAGGCCAATCACAGGAAACAACATTTGGAAATGTGTCAGAAAAAGGCTGTGGATTAGCAGGATAAAATAAGTTGTGGATGAGGGTTCTGCTGTTGCCCAGGGTCTGGTCAGCCACCCGAGATCACGTTGGTGTCAGAGGGCCATGATGCTGCCAGGGCCCTACTGATTTGGGTGGCATGTGCTGCTCTTAGGGCCATGGTGACACCTGGGCTGAGCTACTGCCAAAGGCCATGTCAGGATCTGTGGTCCTGCTGCGCTAGGTGTCTGGGTTGATGTCGATAGTGCCCGTGTTAGCACAAGGGTTCATAGGAATCATGCCTGTTGAAATCCAAAGGTCCTGCTGAGCTGGCCCTACCCCTCACTGGCCCTGGGATAGCTGGCCCCTGCCCCTCACTGGATACTGCAACAGGAAAATTGGCCCCTGCAATCTGGAAAGATAGCCCCAGTCCCCACCACTGGTGTGTACCTCACCTGCGCGGCACACTAGAGGTAACTCTGTTGTAGGGAATTCAGGTGAGCCGGCCCTTAGGGTGTGACAGCAGCCCACTTAACTCTGTTCTACCCCTCCTCTGCCAGGTGGTGACATGGGTGAGGGAAAGATGCCCTTCCCTGCTTACTACCTGCAGCAGGCAAGAGAGCTAGCCCTGGGGTCACAAGAGTGAGAGAAGTAGCACTGCTCCTCACTAGCTGCAGCACACAGGAGAGCAGATTCTGCACCCCACCAGGGCAGCACACTAGAGCTCACCCTGTGCGTGCGTGCGTGCGTGCGTGCGTGCGTGTGTGTGTGTGTGTGTGTGTGTGTGTCAGGGGAAGCACAAGTGAGCTGTGCCTGAGGGCATGAGAGGAAGAGAACTGATCCTACCTCTCCTTATATGTGCCCCACAATAATCAGGCCCTACACTTCACATGGGCAAGAAAATAGAGCTGGCCCTGATCCTTACTGCAGACTGCGTTGGGTGAGCTAGCCGAGGCAGTGTTAGAGAGCTCGCCAGGTAGTGACAATAAGGGAAAACTGGCAGGCTTATCAGCCCAGTTACCCAGGCCCAGAACCAGGGCTATGAGTTGGCCCACCCCATCATCCACCAATTCTTTGAACTGTTGGTGCATGTGAACGGGACAAACCTACAGATCCAAAACAGCAGGATCTCCACGATACAGGACAACAGAATATCCAGAAGGAGCCCCTGTAAGAGCTTATTGATGGCATAGAAGCCAGAGTCCTCGAGCCAGACCAATGACTCCTAGCAATGAGCACTCCCAAGTTAAGATAGATGGACTAAAGTGTAAACTGTGTGATTCAATGGGCCACACTACAGCTTCCACAACAATATTTTTATTCTCTCTCTCTCTCTCTCTCTCTCTCTCTCTCTCTCTCTCTCTCTCT